>PVKC010035826.1:0-13375 GCA_004027635.1 Crocidura indochinensis | reverse complement strand
TTTTTTTTTTTTTACTTTTTCTTAGAAATATATGAAGGGAATAATTTATAGATTCAATATTTATAGAAAGCAATTTCACTAAGTTAGTGACAGAGGTCCAGGAATCTTTCAAATATGCCACATCTTGTCTGAAACCACCTGTTTTAGTGTGTAAATTTCAAATATTAAACTCTATGATTTCTTAAATATATTCACTAATGCCAAATTATTTATTACTATTTTAACCTTGTGTTTCTTTTCATAGTTCTTAAAAGTTTATAATACTCAATTCCATATTTTTATTTTATTCATAATATATGGTTTTAGTTCTCCATACTCCAAATTTTGAAAGATAACAAAATGCCATGTTCCTTGGTCAATTTAAAATATAACAAAATTTAATTGAAAATATAACAAAAGATCAGTCTCTTGGTCAATTTCTCCTAGTAAACATTTTTATTTAATTTACTATTTTAGATATCTTTCGAGGTATCTAGTGAAGGAATAGAAACAAATTTTTTTATAGAAACAAATTTTTAACTATCTCAAGGTGATTTAATAAATAATAAATGTCCCCAGTTTCCCTCCAGTACCCCATCCTCACCCCCAGTCTGTCTTGTGGAAGACACTTTTATTCACTCTCTCTCTCATTTATTCTCTCTCTCATTTATTCTCTCTCTCTCTCATCACACACACATAAATATCTTTTCCTTTAAGGCACCATGATTTGCAATACTGCTACCACCACCACTTTCCTTTTTCAAATTCCCAGTTCTACCCATAATTTTTCATAAAGAATTCACGAATATATTTTGACTTGTATTTCTTGGAGAAATCTACAGAAGTAGTTCTCTTTGCTTGACTCAAAAAATTTCCTAAAGAGTTTATAAAAAAAATGTTTTCAGCTTATTCTTAATATTCAGTTCAGAGTTTTATTGTTTCCCAAATTGTCATGTTCCTTATGGTGACTTAGCATACTGATTCTTAATGTATAAATCAAAGAAAGCATCGTGAAAGGTCATCAAGGAGGGTTTGAACAGTATTGTTGACTTTGTTGTCATTATAATGCTAAGTGGATAACATGAGAATTGAAATGGAAAAAATAGACCTTTTTTATCAACGTGACAGATACACATGCCTTGAGCACTAACAAGGCATAGCTAATTACTGATACCGTTGCTGCAAAGGGATTCTGACATTTGTGATATATGAGCAAATTTGTCTTGCAAGTGAAAAGTCAAACAGACTAGTGGGAGTCTTGGGCAGTACCAGCTCAGTAGGTGGGTTCCAGAAACAGTTTGCACAGCTATGTTCCTGGGATGATGAGAAAGTTGTCAACCATCAATTCATAATAAGATTCTTTAATGTATGCTCACACCATTTCCATAAAATATCCTTTTTGCAACTGTTTCCTCTATTTTGGCAAATTTAATTATCATTTTTTCCTGCTTAGATTCTTGGCTCAAGCAAAGTTGAAGAAATCAAACATTGTTTGTTTAAATTACATGAATTTTTATTATCAGTCAGCTATGCTTTACCCATAGAGATGAAAGGAGTGTTGTCAAATATATTAGACATAAAAGATTTACCACATCTGTGCATGCTAACTTTCTACATTGTCTCCCAACTCCAGAAGATTAATATCCTTTCTGTAAAATGTAAATTTTTTCTATTAAAAATAAGAAATTATATTTTCTCGTTTCCATAATAAGTAATTAGGTTAAAAAATAAAGTCGACATTGAGAAACACCATAGTTCGGTTGCTAGTTTATGGTCTCTAATGTTCGTAAAATTAAAATTAAATGTGAATGATGCATCTCAAGCTTTCTAAATCTCATTTCCACAGTGCTAGTGTAACATTCACTGAGAATTAATCACTTAATGCAAAAAACTCATTACTCCTAGGATAAATTAGTATGAAAAGGAAATATCTGGCATTAGTGAGCTAATATTCGAATGTTGCCATAAAATCAAGGCCATGTGTAAATTATACTACGAGCACACATTGTGATATTAAATGAACTAATTTTGTTCCAACTTATATCATACTAATTTTCTAAAGCACATTCCACCTCTGTCGTGAAGGTTTATTTGTAATAAACAGAAGGAAATAATTCATTGCAGAACTCTTCTCTGTATTACCATTGTGTTTTGACTTTCCTGCAATACAATGATACATATAACCTTTGCACAAAAAAAAAAAATACACAAGGAAGAAGAAAAAGTGGATACATTCTGAAAAACTATTCTAATTTGTAGCCAAGAAAAAATATCTATATTTTGACAACAGGAAATATTTTTTAACAAACCTGACAAAGTATGTAGAAATGTTTGTGATGGTGATTGCTAAAATGTGTCTGACAATGTGGAGTTTGGGATTAATGCTGTTGAGAATAATTATATAATTTCCTGAAAAAGACTTAACTGATATGACCAGGGATAATTAGTAACAGTGGCTTGGTTAGAAATAGACAAATAAAAGACATTCAGAGAGAAAAAAAAGCTAACCAGCACGTTGAAGTGCTTCTTGAAGTATCAAAAGCATTCTAAATCTACACTTCACAGTTTTACACATCTTTGGTTTAGGGATGAACTAATATAGAATATGTATAATCTCGTAATTTGTATGCACTAAAATGATAGACATCAACATGTGCTGTTCATGCAGACTCTAAGTTTACTTCAACCTTACTTTAAGATTATTGTGCATGCATTCATGGAAAAATGTCTCAGTTGTTTTGTCCTCAGTACTTCACTATGGGATATTCCAAACTAATTGCTAATATATTTTTGAGATTATCTAGATATGTATATTAGTTGTGTTGTGCCTAATCCTTTGACAGTTAATCTTATGAGCCAATCTGATTGAAGGGCTTGGTAGTTTGTAAGATATTGTTGTTGGGTGTGTCTTTGTGGGGTTTGTAGAAGATATTAGTGTTTGACTCAATAAACTGAGTAATGATAAAAACTTCACCGATGAGTGGCTCTACCAAGTTCCAAGAAGGCTCAGAGCAAAAAGGCAGAGGAAGGATAAATTTTCACTTTCTCTGCTGCCACTGAGACATTTATCATTTCTCACCCTCAGACATCTGTGCCTGCTTCAGGGACTTTGGGACTTCTCTCAGAACTGGCATGGTAGTCCTGCTGGCCATTGGGCTGGAACTGAATTAAGCTAGTAGCTTTTCTACATCTCAAGTCTAAGACAGCAAGTCCTGTGACTTGGCTTAACAAAGAGTGAATCAATTCTTAATAAATGTATAAAATAGGTTAATAGATAATTGAGCAGTAATATATAGCGACACATATATCATACTGTTTTTTCTCCGGAGTCTACAAAAACATACTATAGCCTCCAAATAATATTTATTATTTTAAGGACAAAAACTGTTTAAATGACATTGAAGTCAAACTATTAGCATAGAATTTGAAAAGTAAGATTATTTAAAAGCTGTATTGCTAAGAAGTATGTACTTTATGCACATTATACTTGAATGTTTGAACCCATAAATAATTCCATCTCTCCATAAATAAGTAATAACTATGTGCTCATTTAGATATGCGTATTTTGTCTAGATGCTTTAAATATATACATAATATGACAATATTTTATGAAGTAAAATGTTTTAGTCTTGTTAATAGGAGACAGAGAAATGGAATAACAAGCAAAAGGACAGTCATTTTAAAATGTTTCTTTTCATTAGAGAGTTAAAACTTTATCAACCCATTGTTCTAAAGCTAAATAAGAAGGCAAAGATGAAGTATGCAGGTCAACATCATAATATTTTTGTGGTTGTTGGAGGTGATTGAAGAATATGGAGGATAAAGGAAGAGGAAAAGAAAAATGCCATGAATAAATAGAAAATTTGAAAAATAATAGAGTAGAAAAATACCAATAATTTTGACTTAGGGGAATATTTGTTCTCATCTCTTACCTCTAAAAATATATTATTTTTTTCTTTGTTAGGCTATAATTTCCAAGAAAGCCTTGTTTATTTTTGTGACATTTTATTTTCTTTTATATTTTGTGAGCCTTCCTTAAATAAATTTACACAGAAGCTAGTTCCTCACAACAATCTCAGAGGTGATGTCATCACACTTTAAACTTTAAAAGTCTGCTTTGAAAGCATATGGTAGAGTTGCCACATATATTTATAATTCTTCTCTCCTGAAACCAATTTAAAATGGTAAGAACATATATAATAAAATTTCTATAAGCCTGCAACAGCAAATAGTTCATGAAATTTTTTTTTCCTTGCGAATAGAGACTCTAGAAAGTTCAGTAGGAAATTTGGGTGTGTTTATCTATTTACTAACAAAAGTAAGCTGATTTAAAGTAATCTTAGGGTTTTCAGCAAAGGTAGTGGCACCCCAAGATCTGGATAAACTAGAGTGATAAGAGCTAAGTTGTTCAGGTACCTTGGCTTTAACAACTTAAATAAGGTTGTATTTTTAACTCTACAGTATGACAATGATCAGAAGATGTCCCCTAAGGCAAAAAAGAAAAATTGCTTCCCATAAAATCTGAGAAGCTGAGAAAGGCAGAGTGCTGGAAAAGAATATTCCATGTCTTAAGAATGATTGGTACAAAGAGTGATGAGTTTAGTTAGAGAAATAACTACATTTTGAACTGTCCTAATAATGAGAATGTATAAGGGAAATGGAGAGCCTGTCCAGAGTACAGGCAGGGGGTGGGTGGGAGGAGGGAGATTTGGGACAATGGTGATGGGAACATTGCACTGGTGATGGGTGGTGCTTTTTACATGACTGAAACCCAAACACAATTATGTATGTAATTAAGGTGTTAAAATAATATATATATATATATATATATATATATATATATATATATATATATATAAAAAAAGAGAATGATTGGTATTGGGACCCGAAGTCATAGCATTACGGTAGGGCATTTGCCTTACAAGCGTCCAACCCAGAATACACCCAAGTTCGATTCCCAGCATCCCATATGGTTCCCCGAAACTGCCAGGAGTTGTTTCTGAGTGCGGACTCAGGAGTAAACAAACCTGAGCGCCACCTGGAGTGGCCCCCAAACTAAAACAAACAAACAAAAGAGTGTGGTCTTGAGGATCTGGTTTCTTCTCATACAGTGTGAGCAAAACGGCAAGCAGGATGTGAAGAAATAGGAAATTTGGCAATAACAGAAGAACAGACAAGAAAGTTAATGCATTGAGTCAACAATTCAGGATAATATAAGAAAGAGCATGTCTTAAAATTTTGGCATAATGCTTTCCTACATAAATTGGATATTGATGGCAACCAGGAAGCACAACAATGCTATTTTATATAATGTAATATTAATAAATTCTAATTCTCTATATCATTCATTAAATGTACACTTCCAAAAATGAATAATTAATAATGAAATGGAACGATATGACTCCTGAAATATAATACATTGTTCAGGGGGTAAATGATGAGAGCTTTCAGGAAAAGATAACTGATTTGGTAACTAAACAATCTAAATTTTTAAAAGATAGATCCCACCAGAATGAAAGTCTTCTAGGGAAAAATATAGTAATATTTTTGTAGTATATAAAAAAAGAAGACATTAGATATTTTGGTAATGAAAAAAAACAAAGCAAATAGAAAGTAGAATCTCTCAAACACATTGTCCAACATATATCCAATAAGATATAATGATAGGGTATGCAGTGGTGGCGCAAGCCTTAATATGTCTGCCTTGCGTGCACCAGCCTAGGAAGTACTGTGGTTCGATCCTCCAGGGGTTACTCCTAGCTATGCACTCAGAAATCGCTATGGGCTTGAGGGAGCATAGCCAGGAGTAACCCCTGTCAACGGGTGTGGCCCCAAAACAACAACAACAACAAAAACAAGATATAATAATAACACCCTAAATAAGGATTGAACAAAATTGCACCAAACAGGGTCAGAGAGATAGCATGGAGATAAGGACAATTAATAAGCATACAGAAGGACAATTGTTTGAATCTGGTCCCCCGGGGCCTGCTAGGAGGGATTTCCGAGTATAGTTCCAGGAGTAACCCCTGAGATCTGCCTGGTGTGACCCAAAAACAAACGACAACAACAAAACCAAAAAAAATTGAGCCAAATACTATCTATTTAAGTTCTCACATGTATTGAAATATGTATTTACATTAATTTAATTATAATGTAACATGCGAAGAGAAATATAATTGCAGATATGTGTGTATTTTATGTATATCTTTGGTAGTAAAAATCAGAAACTTATCACATACATTTATTAAAGGTTATTTTGTAATAGTTTAACCTGTACTAAGCACATTTGGCAATATTTTATATACCAACTATTTATATGGCTCAGTCTTGTAGGTTTTCTACCTAATATAAATTAGGCACACATGATTTCAAGTACTTAATGAGAAAATGTCAAAATAGTGCCCTACATTTTCAATAAAGTTATATAATTATTCCTGGGAGATTTTTTTTTGTTTCAATGCACTTATTCTATTCATGGTAATATATGAATACAAGAAATTCTGATATACTTTATTGCCAGTCAACTTGCTGTAGTTAATTCATAAATCTTTTATTCTTCTATTACTACAATCAAGTCTGAATATGTTTGGCAACTCAAGAATAATTAAGATAGCATCACAGGAAAACAAATCTTATTCAGATAAGAAGAGAAAATAACAAAAACAGAAAGGTTGGTCCCTTCTTGTTCAGTTGGAATTCAATTTAAAGTCTTAGGGGGTAGAAACAGAATCTTAGAGAAACATTGATAAGCATGAAACAACCCAAGAAAGTATTTCTTGTTTTATCAACTTGTAGTGGAAGGATCAAACAGAGTATGTCCAGCATACCCTATAATAACAATATAGCTAAAGGGGAAATTGCCACATAGTGGGTGATAAGATCATTACACTATTTGCTTATGTCATTCAAAAAAGTAAGACATTTCTTCTGTTTTGGTGAGAATAATGTAGCTACTAAAAGGCTCATTGATAACAAGTTGGGATGTGGACTGTGATTGTGTGTGATTAGCTGTCATAAACCTCCATACCTAAAGACAGATGGATTAACCTGATGATTGCATAGAAACCCATCAACCCAGTCCCTACCAGCAAGACCATTCAAGGACCTCTTATTTACACTTTCACTGTCCTTGGAAAATATACCCAAACTCCCTTGATTCACTTTGAATACAAGAACACTTAAAACTTTATTGTGCTCAAAAGGAACTGAAATTTAACCAAGGGAGACTTTAAACAGAATGAAAAGCTAGATAAAATTAAAGGATAAATCTTAAAGTCGCCTGTTCTATTGTTCTACATGGGATATGGACTAAAATAGAAGCTTAAATAATCTCTAGAAAACTAAATAATACATATCTACAAAAATATATATGTGTACAAGTTGGTTCATATATCCTATTCAGTGTCATTACATTTTTATCTCAAGATTGTTACTTATATAAATCTAAGTCATTTTTTAAACAAATGACTTTTCTCTAAATGAACAATATTTAAAAGATGACTACATTAGATAAAGAAAGAAAAGCTTCATTTGCTTTTTTTTCTCTTTTGTTATTAATCTGCAGTTTATTTAAGTAAGAGATATGCCTGAGATTTAAAATATAATCATAAAGTATATAGTAGTTCTTTGTATGTGGGCAAAAGATTAACCAGTCAAGAGTCGATGAATTGAGACATTTGGAATTCGTACCAAATGTAACTTATTATCAGGAGGCTTACCTTAAATATTTGGAAACTGGAAAAATTCTATTCATGTGTAGCACACACCAGTTTGAATGAATATTACTAAACACACCTGAAATCAGCATCCATCCGTAGTGGTCATGCCCTTCACATCTTAAACTCAGCTTATTTCACCATATTGTAATCATGCTTTTCGAAAAATAGAATGTTTTTCTCAGACTAGAATAATTCCAGTCCTCTCTAAAATAACAAAACACAGAAGATAAAACTTCCTGAAACTGCTGCCATGAACCAGTGAGTCTTTAAGTCTGCTCTGTAATGCAATATGGAGACATGATTTACATAAAAAAGTGCCAGCACCACATGAATAAATGCATTGATTACCTTTTGCATTATGGTAGCATAATTAAAACAAACTGTCTTCAGGGCGGACTCTGAATAACAATGTCTGCCCTTAACTTGTTGCTTTGGAAATGAATCTGTAGAGACACAAAAGTAGGAGGCAAGTGATCGAAATTTAGAGATGATCTGTCACATTACACTAACTCTTCCACTAAAAGAAACACAGTGACTCACTGACAATCCTATAACTCTGTTGATTAATATAACACATACAGACACTCAGGGCAGTTCTCTTCTGAGATTGTTAAGGAATTAGTGGGGCATTAAGTTCTTTGCTATATGTAAGACCCTTGTGATAATGGAAACAGAATTTAATCTAAAGTTATCAGTTGCTTTAGATTTATAACAGGAGGTAATGTGCAAACACCTCTGGAGGCCATTAGAGCTGTGTTGATAATGATCATTATCAACAAGTGCTTTCTAGGATCTCCCTAGAAGGTTGGCCTTTTTTCAACTTCTTTCTAGTAATGACAGTAAGGACTGTAACCCTCAGGGAATGCCACTCAAAAGTTGTATCTTCTTTATATAATATTCCATGAGGGCAATTGCCTTTAGAATTTATTATCTAGAGATCTCACTTGAATATTTGGAGACTAGAATAGCTGGTATACAGGACACACACACAGGATTGTGTGTACACACAGTCACATGTAATAATAAAATCAAAGAAGTCAAGACTGTTGAAAATAACATTTAAGGGGGCCAGAGAGATAGCATGGAGGTAAAGTGTTTGCCTTCATACAGAAGGATAGTGGTTTGAATCCTGGGATCCCATAATAAACAAGTTATTTAGGTTTTTATTTAAAAAATGAAAATAACATTTAAATTACACTAATAATGACCCTTTTATTTATTCAAAATCTATTTATTTGAAAATGCGCCAGTGAAGCAATTAATTGTAAGCTACTGATTATGATCTGTTCGTTTCATTAAAGGATATCTTAAAAATATTTCATATTTTTTGTTAACATGTTCTTGAAAGGTGCAAGTTATTATCATTAATTATTACATTAATAATGAACAATACAATAATGATCCATTTTATATTATAACATAATTGCATGCTAAATTGGTCCGGAGGCATTCCCCCCCAAAGCAAAACGTTTGAGCACACCTATAGTAGTCAGTAAAGGTTCTTTCGTTTTCTACTTATATTGATTCTAAAGTAACATAAATCTAATATGGTAAGAAAAAAATGATAACCAGGGGCTGGATTGGTGGTAGGGTGTTTGCTTTGTACTCTCTAGTCTAGGAGTGACCTATCCCTTGGCATCCCATATGGTTCCATATGGTCCCCTAAGCCAGAAGAGATTTCTGAGCGCATAATCAGGAGTAACCCCCGAGCCCCACCGGGTGTGACCCAAAAAGCAAAAAAATAAAAAGAAATGAAAATGATAACCAATAACAAATGTTATTATTTTCTTATCTAATTCATCTTTATTTCTACTTTAGCAAAGAGATTAGCGGATTGAGGTGGTACAGCTATTGGACAACTGCCTTGTTCATGACTGATCAAGGCTAACCCAGGTCTGTCCCAGACCTTTTAAATGATATTCCAAGCCCTGAGAAGAGTATACCCTGAGCACAAAGTATGGAATAAACACAAAGCACTACTCTGTGTGGTACAAATATATAGTAAAGAAGAAAAGAACAGAAACATATGCATTTAAAAATTAAAAAATGTTACTATTTGGCCTTACTGAAAAACTTTACTAAAAATCCAGAAAAATAAATTTTTTGGTAAATCAGTTGAGGCATAAAAGGTTATAGCAATGGCTTAGGCATTTAATTAATTGAGAATTTACGGTACATATTTTTCATTATCCACATTAAAATATTGTCTTAAAGAATGTGTCTCAAAGCCCAGAACTGAAATCATATTGAGTATTAAAGGCCAAAAAGCATTAGCAAATATAAACTACGCAAATGATACGTTACTTTCTTTATTTCTTTGACATTTGATTTTACAAATATGCAAACTAAATAAATTGACTATAGTTACAGATCTTAGCTTACAAAGAGAATTATTTTCACATATATTCATCAACTCCACTCTTCATATTCTTTTAATAACAGACTCTAATGCTAAACCTCTTGAAATATGAAGTTTTTTATCTTGAGATGATTAAATTCCTTTACATTGAATTGATTGAATGCATATATTTATATATTATAGTTTTCTGACCCTACTCACATTCCACATAAGATAATAAACACATCTTTTCTACACCACCCCTTCCCCCCAATTAAATCATCCTTATTCTTAAGGCTGTAATTTGGTAACCAAGATTTATTCAATCAGTGAATATTCCTACAAGGATAGGATTGCTTGAATTTGTTTTATTTATTTTCAAGATTTATTATGAGCACCATAATGATGGCAATTGGATTCAGTCTTGATTCTTTTGCTCCATTCCACCTTCTTTTTTAAAAGATCAATTTTGCAGTTTATGGAATAAATTTAAATTCAATTCAGCACTAAGAAAGGTCAAACT
Organism: Crocidura indochinensis; assembly: GCA_004027635.1. Classification (NCBI taxonomy): domain Eukaryota; kingdom Metazoa; phylum Chordata; class Mammalia; order Eulipotyphla; family Soricidae; genus Crocidura; species Crocidura indochinensis. Next base: position 2,814 of record PVKC010035826.1, on the reverse strand, counting down.
CTGGGTGCTGTATCAATCCAGTGAGGTTAACTAGGCTATAAAAGTAATGCTGAATTGTTCATTTCTGCTGCTTTACTACCAGATGATTCTCTTACCTACTTTTCCTATTTTACTACCAATTTCTTCAGAAATAAAAAGCTATAAGAGATTTGAAAGAAAATGTAACGACTAACTGTATAAAAATAAAGCTGCTAAGATGTGTATATTGTCCAATATAATTTTTGCTATATTTCTGTATTTTGCTGAGCCCAAATACTTATGTATAGGTAAGTGTTCAAATAAGCAGTTGTTTAATGATAAAGTAATAAAATTAAAAATATAAGTGTTTGGCTTCAATCACATGCCTAAAATATGTTTGATTTCTAGAATTTTGCAGTTGAATTTACATATTGTCATTGACTAGCTAGACAGTAGAAGTGACTCATTTTTTTTTGCAAGCAATGAGGTTTGATGTGTAAATAATCTCTAACTGTGAACAAGTGTTTTGTGCAAGACAAAAAAAAATCTTTTTATTTTTTTTTAAAGAAATAGAATTTCTTTTGCATTCTATATACTTTGTGTTTAGTATTCCTATCCTGTCCTTCAGTTGTTGTTTTAGTTGTTGTGGCTTTTGATGTGGTGGTCGTTGAATATTAATGTGACCACTTTATTCCCAAGGAATTTACTCTACTTCTCATTTCCCAATAGCTAATAATTAGATATATTGGTGTGGTTAACACAAGAAGGTGATAAACTAGGGAGATAAGTGTTGCTCCTAAAAGAAGGCAGAGAAGAGCAGGGTTAAGTTGTCTGCAAACTCTCTAGTGCTGGATGAGGATCCTAGAAGCCCCATGGTTCCATTTGACTGGGAGGAAGTGGACCCAATCAAAATATGAGACATTGCTTGAATGAGAGTTGACCAAGAGTTGACCAGCCAACTTCCTCGAGTTATTGTATTAACCAGAAAAAAAAAAGAAAGAAAACAATGTGAAACGTTTGTGTTCTTTTGATTAAATAACTACCACACTATTTAGACTTCCCAGATTTTTTGACAGTTTCCTATCTTTCTACACACTTGAATTATAAATGTTCTACTTCCTTTTTACCACCAAATTTCTTCTTTAGGGGACCACAGCTTGCAATGCATACTTTAAGCTTACTCCTGACTTTTTCTCAGACATCACTCCTGGATAAATTGTAGGTTTCTATGGGGGCTAAAAATGGAATCCAGGTGAAGCAAAAACCCTACCTGTTATACTATCTCTCTGTTCCCCACCAAATTTCTTTAATGTGATTTTCACGGCCACCATGTGCAATCTCCTTTAACTTCCCATTTTCTTATCATTAAGTTTATCATATTGAAATCATTTAATTAAACCTATTTAATGATTACAAAGCCTGTTTCAACTTATAAGAATGTTGACCTAATAAAATGCCTCATTCTTTATTCTTTAACTCATTTTAGCCTCAATGACATGACCCAAGACAAGCTTGTATTCTTGGTCTATGATTCTGCTGCTTCCTTGACCAGTAGGAAAATGACTTTCTTTGAAAACCAGGGGTTGGCTTTCTTATCTCTTTTTTCCTTACAAAAATAACCCAGGAGATAGCATGGAGGTAAGGCGTTTGCCTTTCATGCAAAAAGTCATCGAATCCTGGTGCCCCATATGGTCCCCGTGCCTGCCAGGAGCAATTTCTGAGCATGGAGCCAGGAGCAACCCCTGAGCGCTGCCGCGTGTGACCCCCCCCCCACAAAAATATAACACATTAGTGTATTTTATAAAAGCATCATTCTTCAAAATTTCACCTATTAATTTAAACAAATTGATAGAAATTCCTTTACAGCATTTAGTTATATCACCCACCCCAAATATCAACATTAGTCATATCATTTTTCTAGCATTTTCCTTATTGGGCTGATTGTTTTGCTTATCATTAGCTTTAGATGAATTGACACCTATTATTTAGAAAACTTTAAAACTAGAATTAGTTACGGTAAGTTTTCCCTATCCATCCTTGGTATACATCCCAGAATTTATATTTCTTACTCTATTGAAGTTGGTGTGTTCAATTTACCTCAGCTAAGCCATTCATAGAATCCTCTTTCAGAGTCAGAAATTCTGAACCCAAAAGTCAATATAATTACTTACCAGAATTGCATAACTTTAAAACTAATTTTATTTCATCAACTAAGAATAGAGAGTCAAAAAGATGAACTAGTTCATAGAATCTATTACCTTCTATAATCCCTCTGGTTTATACAACATTTTTTGTAGATTACATGTTTCAATTTGCTAAATATAAATGTAGTTTATATAATTTTATAGTTTATACTTCAAACCACTGAATATAAACTTTATTTATTTTATATAAATCTAATGTACTTCACCAAGATTTGCTTCTTTTTATAGTGGGGGAAAAGGCTAGTGTGATTTATTCCTTACATATAGATTCATAACTGAATGTATATACATATACATGTAAGAGTTGTTGACATTATAATTTAAATAGATCTTTGTATATTTTATATTTTTGTTTTAAAAAACCAAGATCCTAATTTTCCATTTTATATAACTATTTATAGAGCTTAATCATCTTTCATATAAATTATAAGAATGATTCTCTTGTTCCTTCAACTAGAAACAAAATCTTTATGACAAGCACCTGATGTCAGTTTTTTCCTCTGTCTAATCTACAAAGTGATCCATTTCCCTAATTTTGCATATATCCCCAGTCTCTTGAATTTATATTTTCCTCTAAAATTATGTATATACTAATCAAAATGTACAGTTAGTACAGTAGTTTTTAAAAATTGTGACCATGAACCTTTTCTAA
>PVKC010035825.1:0-13397 GCA_004027635.1 Crocidura indochinensis | reverse complement strand
TTCTTTCTTCTTTCCTTGTTTCTTTGTTTCTTCCTTCCTTCCTTTTCTTCCTTCCTTCTTTCTTTCTCTCCCTTTCTCCCTCCCTCCTTCCTCCTTCCTCCTTCCTCCTTCCTTCCTTCCTTCCTTCCTTCCTTCCTTCCTTCCTTCCTTCCTTCCTTCCTTCCTTTTTTCACCAAACCTGATGTTGCTCAGTGATCTTTCCTATCTCCTCTGAATTTTTGTCCCTCGCCCCCACCCCACTGCTTCCAACCGGATCAGAAAATGAATATAAAGAGCTGCTGAGTCCCAAGCACCTACCAGTCTGCTACCCACTTTCCACTCTTTCTAGGCACTCTTTTAGGGCAGCAGCCATTGTCAATCTCCCAGAAGCTCTTGGAAGAACCCCTGCACCCTCCACCTCTGAGAAGCCATATAAATTTGTTTCTTAACACAGTCCATGCCAGCACAAAGTGCCAAACCTTTTAAGGGTCGGGTACTATGGTGTGAGCTTTGGAGATGGTGAAGAAAGCCCAGCGCCAGTCACTTTCTTCTGGGAAGTAGGTGGAAATGAAAACATGTCTGCTAGGTCTTGCAGGATAGAACCAGAAGTATGGAACATCTTTTAGGATGGAACATTTGATTTTATTTGTTTATTCTGGGTGCATGGAAACTGCTAGGTTGGTGCTGGGACCCCCTGCAATCATCTCACAAAAGCTTGTGCTCCAGCGCTTTACAACCGTTTCGTAACCTCACAGGGAAAATTCCACATTTCATGTGCTCCCCAAACACCAGGATTGAGGTATTGTGCTAGCGTCTGTTTTCAAATATTTAAAGAATGTCTCAGCTTTCAGTTCATTTCATAAAGACCTCCGGAGGGGGTTAGCCAGCTTCAGCATCTTCCAAAATGGCAATTTTGCTTCTGATAACTTTTCAGAATAAATTAAGTGTGTTGTGAAGGATAAATTATAGTTTGATGTGAGTTGTCTTGTTAAAATGTCATTCCTCTTCCCCAGCAACCTACTTGCCGTCTCATTAAGCCAGCTGACTGGCTATAGCTAGACAATTATGATGGTGATTTACCACCTTAATGTTCAATTGTTTCTGGAAGCTGGGGGCTGGGGGCAGGGAAATACCTTCCCATCTTTCCTGTCTCAAGCTGGAGAGATCAAGTCCTCAGCTGGAGCATTAAACACAGAGATAGAAAGCAGAGACACAGTAAAGCATTTTCACTGCTGTTATGAACTGAGATATAAAATGAGATTTATTTGCAATAATCTGATAGAGAAAATTGAGTCCTGAGAATTGATGTCTCAGAAAGCCTTTCAAGTCAGTCCAGAGTTACTCAGGGACATGAGTCAAGCAGCAAAATATAAATTGGGGGGGGGTAGCTTTGACATTTTCTGTGGCCACTGTTCAAGATAAAGAAATTGACCAGTTTGCTCAATATGAATTATAGTCACAATTACAATCTCCCTCAATCCAGTTCTCCAAATAGTTGGATGCCTTGGGGCCTTAAATTGGTGCCATAATTCAGCTTTTTAAAAAGTGTTTCTTTTGCCACATAAACAAACCCCCAAATGACTCTCTCTTTTCTAAAAGGTTTAATCCCAATAAATAATTTCAAATAACTATGATGGTTCCCTTAGAATGTTACAGTTCATTTCGAAAATTACCACTCAAGTATGAATCAGATGAGTATAACACTTTTTGTTGATATTATAAAATGAAAATGGAAATTAGAAGTCGATGTTAAATTTCACTTTCTTGGACATGCATTTGAGACTAATAGTTGTCCTGGTGGGACTAATAGTTGTTCTGTGGGCTGTCGGTGTAGGGCTCTGTATGTTCCAGAGTATTTTCCAATGTATCAATCTCTAAATTTGCACCTACCAGTAACTGCTAGATGTCACAGATCAAAAAGGCAAGCAACCTAACAAAAACAGTGAGATTTTGGAGCGAGTGATAGCACAGAGATAGGGCCTTTGCCTTGCACGTGGCTGACCCAGGACAGACCTTGGTTCAAACCCTGGCATCCTATATGGTCCCCCAAGCCAGAAGCAATTTCTGAGTGCGTAGCCAGGAGTAACCCCTGAGCATCACCGGGTGTGACCCCAAAACAAAACAAACAAACAAAACCCCAAACCGTGAGATTTTATGTATAAATGAGGACTCTGCAGAAATTAATGAGGGATCCATTTCTCCATCAGACTAGATTCAGTAGTTCCTTTGGTGGGGAGGGGTGTAGGGCCCACATGAAGCAGTGCTCAGGGCTTATTTCTGGCTCTGTGCCCAGGGATTTTTCCTGGTGCTGCTCTGGGAATCATAAGCTGTGCCCAGGATCAAACCTATATTTAGCTACATGCAAGGCCAGCAACCTGACCACTGTCTTCAGCCTTTCAGTTCTTTTTGGTAATGAGAGGGACTGAAACAGCAGGACAACAGTTGATCAAAAGCAATTTTATTGCTAAATCCTCTAGCTTTGACCCAAAATAATGATGAAACCTAACATTACTACTTGGTTCACACCTATGTCAGCAGCCAGGGAGAGACAGTTAACATGCTACAGAAACAATTCATTTATGAACAACCAGATACCAATTTCAGAAAGGGAAAACCTTTTGACGCCTTTACTAACCCCATAAGATGAAGAGGAAGACTGTGGTCATCAGACTGAAACTGATATCTTTGATCATCATTACCTTGCATCAGGTAACAGGTTTGGGGAGGGGGCGGCAAGAGTGTCTCTTTTATTCATCCAATGACATCTTGGGTAAGGACTTTGCTGACCTTTCTTCTTTCAGTTGTTGTGAATTTCTTTTTCTGGGAAAAGTACTTTTTTTGCTGTGAGTCACAAAATTCAATTTGCTTAATGAATACTTTGTTCATTTCAACTTTCTTCCTTTCTCAAGATATTTAGCCAACAAGGACATCATTGTGTGGTAGTAGCTGAGTATTTCTTTGACCCCTAAGAGTAACAGAATCAAGTTTCTCAAATGAGGCTGTTGAGTTAAAAAACAACTTCTTTAGGATGGGAGAGATAGTACAGTGGTAGAGCACTAACCTGCATGCAGCCATCCTGGATTCCCTCTCCAGCACTAAGTGGTCTCCTGAGCCCCACAAGGAGTAGTCAGTCCCTCAGCACAAAGCCAAGAGTGAACCCTGTCGAGGTTGTTGTCTGGGGCCGGAGAGATAGCATGAAAGTAGGCTTTTGCCTTACATGCAGAAGGATGGTGGTTCGAATCCCGGCATTCCATATGGTTCCTCGAGCCTGTAGGAGCGATTTCTGAGCGTAGAGCCAAGAGTAACCCCTGAGTGCTGCCAGGTGTGACCCAAAAACCAACCCCCCGGGGCAGGGCGGTGGCGCTAAAGGTAAGGTGCCTGCCTTTCCCATATGGTCCCCCAAGCCAGGAGCGACATCTGAGCCCATAGCCAGGAGTAACCCCTGAGCGTCACCGGGTGTGGCCCAAAAACCAAAAATAAAAAAAAACTCCAAAAAACCAACCCCCCCAAAAAAAAGGTTGTGGTCCCAAAACCAAACAAAACAAAAACAAAATAAAAACCAAAAAGTTTTATTTTTTGTAGTTTTCCCACCTTTTTTGACTCATTACTCATGCTTAAATAAGATGTTTAATTCTCAACTAAAATATTAAAAATAGTATTTTCCCTGGTTTCATCTCTAAGTTCAAAGAAACTGTGGCACAGTCCCCAACATTTCTTTCTCTTAGATATAAGAAGACAAAATATCCATTAGGCTCAGAACTATCTAGAAATGTTTAGGAAAATAAGGAGTCCATGTGGAAAGGTTTTCTCCTGTTGTTAAAAATCTTCCTTTTCCTTTTGTTTGTTATTGCTATTGTGATGCCTGGAATTATTGTCTACACACAACGTGTCACCACGGAGCCTCTGAGGTTTTCACACTTTAGTTGGGGTGCTGCATGCTTGCCTGTAGGTTCCTAAATGACCAGGATCACACCCAGAACATATATAGGGCGGTGCTGGGACTTGAACTAATGGCTTCATGCTTTGCAAGGCACGTTTACTGCCACTGAACTTTTCTGCCAGTTCTTTGTTAAGATGAATGTTTTCAAAAGAACATTTATCTTCTGATATCATTACTGACTCCTGGAAAGTTGTGAAAGTAATTACACAGTTCCAGTTCCATCTACTCTCACCCATCTCTTTCCCAGGGGGATATGTTAAATAAATAAATATAATATGAAGAACAGTAAAATGTTTGCTGAATCATAAGCCTTATTTAGTTTCACCAGTTTATGCATTCACACAAGTGTGAGCACCTTTGTGCGCACATGTGCGTGTGTGTGTGTGTGTGTATGTGTGTGTGTGTACATGTGAATGTTTGGTTTTGATCTCAGATACAGATCTGTGTATTGTTCACTACTAACATACAGACTTATTTCCTCAACTCCTTTGTTCTATTCCTTTACAGTCAATGTACCATTCCCTCCCCTGTTTTTAACGCTGGCAGTCACTAATCTGTGCCTCATCTCCATCATTTAGTCATGCCCTATGAAGCTCTAGTTGTCTGCAGGCATGACAATGCCTAAGGGACCCTCCCCCAAACCCTCTACTGAATCTCTCAGTACATAACCTTCTCATTCAGCCTAATGCCTTTGAAATCCATCCAGAATGTCATGGCATCTTTTTGGCTTTTTATTGCTGAGTCATGGAAGGGTCTGTTTGACCTTTCACTCTTTGAAAGACACTTGGGTTGTTTCTGGGGTTTGATTATTATAGAGAAAGCTGCCCTGCACATTCATACAGACGTTTCTGTACATGTGTGGGTGGACCTAGGTTTTCATTTCCCTGGGACAAGTTCCCAAGAGTATATGATTGCTAGGTTGCATGGAAAGTGCATGGTTAGTGTGATAAAAAAAAAAACAGCTGAAAAATTTTCCAGAGTGGCTGTTGCATTTTATATTTTCTCTAGTGGTTTTAGATGAATCTAGTTTTTCTGTATCCTGGTAAGCACCAAAAATGTTTTTGTTTCTTTCTTTAGAAAAATAGATACAGCATCTTTTACTATAGATTGAAAACTATTAAATAGCTTTTATTGTTTTGTTTTGTTTTTGGGTCACACCCGGCAGCGCTCAGGTGTTACTCCTGGCTCTACACTCAGAAATCGCCCCCAGCAAGCTTGGGGGAACACATGGGATGCCGGGATTCGAACCACTGAACTTCTACATGCAAGGCAAATGCCTTACCTCCATGCTATCTCTCCACCTCCCTATTAAATAGCTTTTATAAACAATTTTAAATTTATTTTTGACCACCAGTATAAAATATAGAAGTAATAAGTTTAGAAATTACAGACATTGCTAGGAAGAGTTATATTCTATAGTTTTTGAATTTACATGTCAAATCTATCTCTATATGAATCAAGACAAGGCTAATTTTATGAACACAGTGTAAAGTATCTTCCATGTAATTCATTAATGATAGAATAATTATAGGTTTACAATGATTACTTGCAAAAAGAGCCTCCAACAAAATCAATATTCAGTTAAAAAGAAAACCTGGCAATTTAGGAAGAAGCTGTATCTTTAATCTGATGAAAAAAAGTAGCTATAAAAAACAGTTCGTATCATAAAAATGATATTCAATGTTATAAACTAAGAAAAAGAAATAAAGGACATTAGGGTAGAGTTAAAATTGTCATTATTCCTAAGTAATTCTATACTCAAAGACTTATGAAACGTTCAATACAATCTAGCATAAATAAGTGATTCAACTAGGTATGGGGCCTGAAGATCAATATGAAAATTGTTACTACTTTTCTTTTCTTTCTTTTAAAAATATTGTAATAGGATCATATTTAAATTTTTAGGAACTGAAGAAATAGTAAAACAGACAGGGCTTTTGCCTTGTAGGTTTTCAACCTGAGTTCAAACCCCAGCACCACAAGATTCCCTGAACCTACCCTGAGAACCAGGAAACAGCAACAACTTGCTTTAAGGGCAGGTTCCCCTGCCTGACCACCTAACATTGAGATGAAATCAGATGACATTCTGTGACACCCTGGCCTCTACATAGGATCTGGGAAAAAAATCAAGCTCTCTAATTACAGAAACCTGAATGTGTCAACCACAATTGAGGAAAACTTTTCCTTTGACCATGAAGAAAAGACCTTGGAGTTAGACAATTAGTATGCCTGGAGCCTGTAGTTGGTCCTATGAGAGGAGGCTTCATGGTTAGGGACACCCTGTTTTTTAGGCCAAGAGTATTTCCTTTTTAATTTCCCCTAATGTTGTCTGTGCTTATGCAAAAAACAACAACAACAAAAACAAAAACCTACCATCACGCCTTTTTAAAAATTGTATTTGTATCTTCTAGATAGGGACTCCTGCCTTTTTCAGAGAACCTTGGGACATGAATTACTTTGTTTTACCTCAGATTTCTGCATCTTTCTACACATTGAAAAAAAAAAAAGGTGAATGAGGCCCAGGGGCCAAGTGGTCTCAGGTGCATTGGTGGAGAAAAACAAAAGGTCAGAACTAAATACCCAAGTCAAAGTCATTGACAATAGAATCAGAGACTCAAATTATAACAATCTAAACTAAAATGAAGCTGTTACACTGGTAGGCAAGGGAGCTATGAGTGCACATTGGGAACTTTGATAGAGGTAGGTCAACACGTATGCACTTGTGGTAGGAATGGACCCAATTCACTGTCACTGTATGCCTGAAATTCAACTATGACAGATTTGTAAATCACAGTGGTCTCAATTAAAAAAAAATAAAAAAGATTCCCTGGTCTTGCCAGGAGTGATTTCTCAGCACAGAACCCTGTGTACTACTGGGTATAGCTCCCCCACCCAAATTTTTTCCCCAAAAACATTTTCAACAAAAAAACCTCATCTACCAAACATTTTTGATAAGTTAATGAACATCATAATTCTAAAATGCACACTGGGTAGGACATTTGCCTTGCAAGCGGCTAACCCAGGTTTGATCCCTGGCATCCCACATGGTCCTCTGAGCCTGCCAGGGCTGATTTATGAATGCAGAACCAGTAATAACCCCTGAGTGCGGCTGGTGTGGCCTAAAAATCTAAATATAATAATAAAAAGGAACTGAGCTGGGACAGAGACCCAGGATTGAATATGCACTGCTAATGACTTCCAGGGGGCCAACAGTAGTGTTTGCAGGGACAGAAAATTCCCACAGCTACCTATTAGCCTGTATAGCAGCCACTGTGTAAAGTCATATGAGTACAGGGTCACCCAATTATGAGTTATGCTCCCACTTGATAAGAAACCTCCAAGTCAGCAGCTGTTAGGCCAGCGATGAGGGCAAGCTGCTTCAGGAATTGTACTGAAGAGCAGTTTGTGCCAGGGAGGAAAATGGTTTCCTAGGAAATCTTCTAGAAATCTTCTCTATGGGTTATATTGCCCTGAACACTGTTCCAGGGCTCTTGAGGCTGGGATAATTGTTGGGAGAAGATCTTGGAACGCTGACTTGTCGGGTCACTCGTCACCATCTGCCCTGGAGTCAGACCCCTTCATGGTCCACTCTGGCTAAGGTTAGCCTTTGCCTGATGAAACACAGCCTCATCTAGTGCCACTGTTTCTGAGAGAGAGAGAGAGAGAGACAGAGAGAGAGAGAGAAAGAGAGAGAAAGAGAGAGAAAGAGAGAGAAAGAGAGAAAGAGAAAGAGAGAGAAAGAGAGAAAGAGAGAAAGAGAGAGAAAGAGAGAGAGAGAGACAGAGAGAAGGGCCATATCCAGTGATGCCAGAGCTTACTCCTAACTATGTCAGTGATCACTCCTGGCAGTATTTGGGGGGATGCTATACATATGTGGTACCAGGACTTGAACTGTCGCCTGTCATGGGAGATAAGAGCCCTACTCACTGTACTTTCCATCTAGCTCCAATTCTCAACTCTTGATGGCTGTTACCCTGGGCTGTTTCTCTCTTGTCCATGTCAGCCAATTTCTGGCCCACCCAGCACTACTGGGTTCTGACTGTGGGCATGGCAATGCCTAAGGGTTCTAAGATGTCTCCCATCTTCCTCCCTTAGACTTCCTCACTGAAGAACTAAATTCTCCTCACCAATTCCTGGCAGCTGAAGCAGCTCTCCTGCCAATGTGGGGAGAGAACAATACCGTTTCAATCTGGGTGCCCTTTGCTTGTTCCTGGTGGTGCCTGCAGCTCTTTGTGGACTCCTTTCCTCACTGGAGCCTTTGAATCTTCACTGTACCTTGGTTCAGATCTTGCCCATGGGTTGGGGCTCTGGTTCTGACTCCAACCATCCTTTCTGTGCATTGTCTGTTTTATTCTTGACACTCATACCAAAGAACATGTTTACACTCCCTTGTTATGAGAAATAGGCAGTGGTGGAGGGGACTCTGCCAGCTTTGCCTGCCCAGACACGCACCTCTGTTCAAGCCCTAAAAGGACCACCCATGGCTCTGGCTTGCTGTTTGACCACCTGTGTCAACTCAGCTGGTGGAACTGGCTGGATCACCGAATCACTGTTCTGTGTCTGTCTCCCCACAACCCCCATATACCAACAACAGAAACCTGTTTCCACTCGAGGGTGGAGTTAGAACTTTCCTTCAATGCTAAAGGGGCAAAGCAAGATTCTTATGTCTTAACTAGTTATCTTCCTGACTTCCAAAGTACAATGGTGACTGATATTTGTATTCATAAGTTGCAAATCAGATGATTAGTTAAGCTACAAATGTTCGGGGCCAAGAGACAGATCAGAGGCTAATGTGCCTATCTTGCAAGCATGAGGCCATGAGTTATGCTCCTGGTCCCAGTGCCTACTCTGAGTGTGATCTTGGAAGTTCTGCTGTCTATGATTGCCCATGTTGCAAGAGATATGAGCACCCCTCTTAAGGATGCTCTTTTTAAGTGTGGCTACCTGGTGAACATTACAACTTAAAATAATTTAGAAACTGAGGTGAGGCATCCATTCACCCTCATCTAGAAGATCTGGAAGGATCATAGTGACCTACAACAGAGAATACTATAACTAAAGGAAAGGGATCCCCAGAGGCACTAAGTGTGGGGTGCCACAGTCCATTGTGTGACCTGTGGCAAGTATCATAACTAAAAGTGCAAGCACCACAATGAAATATGTGTGACTCCTGGTTACAAAAATAGCAATAACAGAAGGGCAAATGGAAAAGATGTAAATACCAGTTGCCATTATAAGGACCCTCCAATCTGTTCCTTAAGCAAGATAAAAGTTTATTTCTCTCTGTGCTCAATTGGTAAGACATCCCCATTAGGTCTTGTTTATCCTGTCACATTCAGCCCATGGCCCCTAGCTTGGAGTACAGTGCAAGACCTTTCCCCACCAGGTTCACATTTAAAAGTGCATTTTTTTTTTAAATTTTTGGGTCACACCCGGCTTTGCTCAGGTGTTTCTCCTGGCTGTGTGCTCAGAAATCGCCCTGGCAGGCTCACTCGAGGGACCATGTGGGATGCTGGGATTCGAACCACCGACCTTCTGCATGCAAGACAAACACCTTACCTTCATGCTATCTCTCCGGCACCCAAGCTCACATGTAATTAGTGAGAAGAGGAGTAAATACTACTTTCATCATATGGAAGAATCGGGAAATTATGTATATAATTATATATTTGCATAAATCCTCAGTGCTATTGTTCAGCATAGCAAACGGGAGCCTGAGCAGTATCATCCATTTTTTTGATAACCACTAGATTAGCTAGAGTTTCTCTTATAGAACAGAATTCCAAATTTTTGGTAATAGCAGAATCAAACACTATGCCTTCTAGATTTTGGGCTGAGGAGTGCTATTAGTAGGGCAGAGATTCTCAACTAGAGACGATTTTGCCACCACACCCGGTCCCGCTAGATCCCAGGATACATTTGGCTCAGTGGAGATATCATTGGCCACAACTGGAGGTGTCTATTCCACTCCATCTTGTGCATAGATACAGCCCAATCAATCATGCATAGGAAAATCCCCACAACAAAAAATGTTCCTGATAAAGAGGGATGGGATCCTTGTTATCTACAAGGGACATTTGGATTTTTATATCATCATTGGAGGGTCATATACTATAGGTCAGAGGACTGCCTGCAGCCAACAAAGAGCATGTGAGTCTTCCCCATCCAAGGCCAGACAAAGTATTCATGAGCTTTATATGGTCTGCATGCTCCTCAGCCCATCCTATGCTCAAGTACCAGCAGTGCTGATATTGAGAAGCTCTACAATGCTTTATCCCAACTCAAGTCAACACTGACACTTTTCATTTTGTAATTTTGGTCAAAATGTTGGGATGCAGTTAAAGACCATTTATGTACTGAAATCCTAAGTCTGTGAGTGATAATATTCAGAGGTGATCTTGGGAAGCGGTTTGGGGGTTAGGTCATAATGATGGTGTTTTCATGAATTGAATTAGTGTTCTTATCAAAGAGACTGCACACATCTCTCTACCCTGTCTGTCCTGTGAAGACATGGTAGAAAGTCCCTGGGCACAAGCCAGACAGAGAATTCTCCCTCCAACTACTCTGGCACCTTGAGTTTATCTTGTTTATAATATTTTGTTACTGAAGCCCAAATGAACTGGGACAGTTCCATAACCCTTAACAAACCATATTTCTTCCTGAAGAGGAAGATTTCCTCCTTTGGGTTTTCAAAAGCTATTTAATAATATGTAATATTCCTATAATCCAGAGGAAAGAAGGGAATCTATTCAATTAAAGACAAGTGTAATTTTGCACAATTAATCATAGTCTTCTTAAGGGAAATAAAATAATTTGTTTTTATTTGGAAGGAACCTATAATTATTTGGTGAGAGAGGAAAAACCCATTCATTAATACATCATGTTTACTTTGAATGTGGTGAAAGGCATTGCAGCGTTTGCTGTTCATCTTAGGCAGGGAAAACTGTGTTAAGTCTTGTCACTTCAGGTTCCAATAATCTACTTTGATGACAGATTAAAAATGCAGTTTGGCATTTCAGAACATAAATCTCGAATAATCAGCGGGAGAGAACATCACCAAACTCTCCAGAGAGGCTTCTGAGATGCAATGATGACACGTGTTAATAAACTCGGGATTAGTGAGGGGACTTATCACTGGTGCAGTCAGAGATGCAAGAAAATGTCACAGTTGCCGCGGTGACCACTCAGAAGTTGTGTGCTATAAATCTAGAAAATCAACTTCTGGAAATTTTTCCCCAGGAGGAAGATACACAGTGTGTCAGCAATGCATCACAGAGAGCTTTCAGTAGTTCAAACTCTTATTCTGGCATGCTGCATTTTTCCTGTGAACAGAAACAAGCTTGTTCTTTTTTCACTATTTCTCTGCATCAGATTTTCTAGGCTTTTTAGGCCCTTCCTGGAATTTGATAGTCACCTCTTAAAAGCATCCATTTCTGTCAGTCATATTTTTCTTTTGATTTAGATCATGTTGGCTCATAATACTATGTTTTATGAGCATACATTCACACCTTCAGATATGTGTCATCACAGCACACCCTCTAACAAAAATGTCAATGCCCCCACACCACACCCAGAAAAATCCTCCACTCTTCATTTACTCCTCTCTTTCCACTTTCCTTCTGGAATCTCAGTTGTGTAGCTAGAAGTCAAGTGTTTTTTGTTTTGTTTTGGTTTGCTTTGTATCTTTATAGTTCACATAGGAATATTTGTCTGGTATTTGTCTTTCTATTCCTAGTTTATATTGCTTAACACAGCATAACACTTTTGAGTTTTATCCAGGTTCTCATCTTAGGGCTGAATACTACTATCTCACTGTGTAGGGATACCACATCTTCTTTATCCACTAGTCCATTGTCGGACACTAAGGTTGTTTTCGTGTCTTTCTATATTGGTCACATTCAGTAGTTCTCAGAATTTTTTCTTAATTCTGTGTTCAGGGATCCCTCTTGGGATCACATATCAGGGGATGATATGTGGTGTTGACAATGAACCAGAATTAGCTGTATGCAAGATAAGTGCCTTAACGCCTATACTTAATTGTTTGACTCTACATGTGAAATTTTTACATGGGAAATGATCACATACAGAGTATATCAGTATGTAGAACTTTAGCTTTTTATATCTGCTAATACTTAGTAAATATCTGTTAAAGCAGCATAAATATTAAATGTAGTAAAGGAAAATTTACTAATATCCATGCCTGTTTGTGAGATGGAGAAGCATGATTTTTGGCATCCAAAATGGATCCAAAATGGAACCCTACTTCAACCCAGCTTCATGCTTCCTCACTATGTTCTGTATCTATGAGTGAGAGACTTGGGCCTCATTAAACAGTCTTTTTGTGCATAAAGTATGGATTCTGAGTCTGAAATGAGAAGAATTCACATATTCAGACGTAACTCAGTTTATTGCCCTTAATTATGCTTTGTAGTCACTGCATTTGTTTAGCTTTTTGATTTTTTTTTTGTTCCTTACACATCGAAAGTTTGTGGCTGGGGCCGGGTGGTGGTGCTGGAGGTAAGGTGCCTGCCTTGCCTGCAGTAGCCTAGGACGGACCGCGGTTGGATCCCCCGGTTTCCCATATGGTCCCCCAAGCCAGGAGCGACTTTTGAGCGCATAGCCTGAGCGTCATTGGGTGTGACCCAAAAGCCAAAAAAAAAAAAAAAAGTTTGTGGCTATGCTGTGTAAAGCTGATGGCAAGTCTTGATCACCATTTTTTTTCCAACAGTAAGTACTACTTTCTGTTTCTATGTCACATTTAGGTATTGTTTTGTAACACATAATGTTAATATACTTAATATACTGCACTATAGTATAAGCATAACTTTCATTTGCACTGGTAAGTAAAGCAAAGCATGTGAGCAGCTTCATTGCAGTATTCATGGTACTGTGGTGATTTGGAATCGAGCCTGCAAGTATCTCCAATTATGCAGTTAAAGCCTTTGCACCTGTCAGTGCTAAGACAGAACATTGGGTTTCTAAAACACTAGCATCCAACTGACATCATCAGAATTCTTAAACAATGATCAACAGATACTACATAACATAGAGTCAAACTTGTACAAGGAAAGCACATCCATTAGGTGATATGAGCAACCTCACAGTGTCAAGAAAGAGGTGGTACATGCTAGTTTTAGAACTGAGGAAGTGACTATGGGCATCTTAGCAGAAAATCATGTTGACGTGTGTTCTGGACACAACCATGTCTTAAATGAATGGGTTCATGTCCAGTCTCTCTTGGATCTTCACAAGACTTAAATCCCTAGAGACTTGCTTATTTTTTTTATTAATTTTTATTTTAATTATGACAACAAAGATGCAAAGAAAGAGGACAAGGTAAAGTTACAGTGGAAGCACAATCACCCATAAACAGAGTTCTCGGTAGTCCCATTGATGATATCCCAGCCTTGAAATTTCAGCCAGACAACATTAAGAAAAACAAAGCTGAACCCATGTACAATACAATTACTTTGTCCCT
>PVKC010035824.1:0-13371 GCA_004027635.1 Crocidura indochinensis | reverse complement strand
CTTTCTTTCTTTCTTTCTTTCTTTCTTTCTTTCTTTCTTTCTTTCTTTCTTTCTTTCTTTCTTTCTTTCTTTCTCTTTCTTTCTTTCATTCTATTGTTGAGGCAGGTCTATTGTGAATATTACATTTTCTTCTTTCACCATCTATATCTTGTCCACAGTAATCAGTTCCAACTACCAGTGCAGTTGGAGCTACAGATATTCTATCTGCACTCATTGCTCTTTGTGGCAAGCTTCCTACCATGAACTAATCCTTCTGGCCCTCATTTTGAATACTAAGGTCAACATCTTTTTTCATTCCTGGTTTTCATGTGGTTTCAATTTTAGACACTGTTAAAATGTGAAAATTTAACCAAGATATTATATACAATGAAATATCAACATTTCTAGATGACCATTGAAGATATAAAGGAATATACAATAAAGTATATGTAGGATCAGAGAGCTACTACAGGGTTAGTGTTACTCCTCCCCAAAGCCAAACGCTAATCTTACCTGATGTTCAGACCAGCCCACAGCTGGGAGTGTTCTGTGGCTATGAATTAAGGCCTGGGGGATGGATGAAAGACAAAAGCAGCAGGAAACATGACAGGTAGAGAAGAGACACAGGTTGGGTGCAAAGAAGCTGGTTAGCTTAGAAGCCATATGAGATATGCACAAGGCAGTTAGATCCTTGTAATAAAGCTGGATGTCTCCTGAAATCCGACAGCTGTGGGTCATTTCTTCACCATCACCCTGATATTACAGACCTACAAGGCCGTAGGGGCTGCAGAATCTGATCTGGCCCAGAAATTCCTCACCATCTTTCATCCATACTAGAACTCACTATAAGTAATAATTAATACAACAGGTTAGGATCTTTTTTTTCTGTTTTGTTTTGTTTTGCCCATATACTATCAAGAACGATCTCTGACTGCCAAGCCAGGAAAAAGATCTGAACACCACCAGGCATGACACTAAAAATATGTGTAGCATGGCTAAATACTTGTGCAATGTTAATTTCATAGATATAAATTCTTAATAGATAAAGTATAATAGTATAGTTACAAATTATAAGACTCATTAACATTATTATTATTCTAAGCCATTAATTCATTTTACTAGCATATCTTAAAGTGTCATTGCAAATTGTATATAGATCTTATAAATTTATGTTAGACTTAATATAGTCATATTTCAAATCTGCTTTGATACAAATAATGTGGTTTGAACTCATAAACACAAAAATCACTATACTAAATTGGGTCTTTATAAAAGTAATATGTAAATAAATATCCAATTTTATTTCAATAAGACTATCAAGATCCTTGGGTTTGGAGAAAGAGTATAGTGGGCAGTTGCCTTGCATGCCATCAGTCTGTGTTAGATACCCAACAGTTTATATAGTTTCCTGATCCCATCAGGAGTGATTCCTGTGTGCAGAGTTAGAAGTAACCCCTGAGCACTGCCAGGTGCAACTCCCCACAAAAAAGGAAAAAAGTATCAAGGGCATTACATGAGATTCTCATAAAAATTAGTTGTTTCTGGGTCAGAGTTGTAGTATAGTGGATAAGACATGCCACTGGCCTGAGTTTGTTCCCTGGCCCCATATATGGTTCCCCTGTCTTTAAAAAAATGTTTCTTGAGCACAGAGCACATAAGTAAACATTGAGCATCACCAGGTGGGTGCGCCACCCACCAAATTTAATATGATATCCTTAAGACACAGTCAAACAAAGATAAAAATAATTTCTAGTTTGGGAGAGGACAACTTCCTATTACATATTTGATAGGCTTATATTATTTAGAAATTGCTAAAAACTTTATTTCAAAGTATTAGTCATTCAAATAAAATATGCAAAATATTTGAATAGATAATTTTATAGTACAAGAAGATCATGTAAGGAACATTAAAACATTTGCAATTGTTAAGTGCTATATTAAAATTGATACTGCTTGAAACCTATTAAGAAAACCATTAGGGGTCCGGGAGATAGCATGGAGGTAAGGCGTTTACCTTTCATGCAAAAGGTCATCCGTTCGAATCCCGGTGCCCCATATGGTCCCCCGTGCCTGCCAGGAGCAATTTCTGAGCATGGAGCCAGGAGTAAGTAACCCCTGAGCACTACTGGGTGTGACCCAAAAATCAAAAAAAAAAAAAAAAGAAAACCATTAGAAATAATGTAAATCAACAAATGTTAGGGGAAAAAAAGAACTCTGATCATTTGTTGGTTAGTATGTAAAATATATCAACTCTTGGCAACTGTAACCATGCCCCCAAATGCTGTCGCCATGTTGGAACAGGCCAGCTCCATAGGCTCTCTTTTCTCAAATGAGAGATGAATAGTCTTGAAAGATTATGACTATACCAGCCCACGCAGTACAAAGCTGGCAATCTCAGGAGGAGAGGGTGGGCCAAAATCCCACCATCTGAAGCCAAGCATGCTGCTACAATCACCCTGCATTACTAATTTCTAGATGGCCTCTCTTATCACTGATAATCTGATCCCCTGCAGAGATGCATTTGACCACACTTTAGATACACAAGTTGTTGGGCTAATATTACCTGGGCTTTTTTGGAGCAAGTGTGGGCATCCTCTCCCATATCTTCCCTGAAATAGGAAAGCTTGGTATCTGTAACCACCGATGCAGTCGCCATGTTCAAACTGAACTAATTCCATAGATTGACTCTGTTCTCAAGTGAGACGTAAGCCAAGCTATGAGTGATTATGACTACACTGGCCACAAAGTACAATTGCTGGCCATCTCAGGAAGAGAAGGCAGACCACGCCCTCACCTGCTGAAGCCACACTTGCTGCTTCCATCAGCCAGAATCATTGTTTCCCCCTATGGCCTATCTCATTATTGATATCGTGATTCCCTTTGGGGACACCAATCTGACTCCGCTTCAGGTATGTTAGGTGTTGAGCTAATATCCCCAGAGCTTTTAAGAGTCAGTGCAGGCACCATTCTTTCTTTTTTCAGGAGACCCTACCCCTAAAATTTGTATTGTCACAGTTTGAATTTCGAACAACTTTATATTTTTGATGTTTTCAACTTTAAAGAAGCAACACAATTAATAGGCTGGGCATATAAAAACAAGTTCTAACTAAGCTTTTGCCATTGTATTAATGACTTCATTGGTGATAGAAAAATTTTCACAAATGTGCTTGCTATTCTACTTTGTTCTTTTTCTTTCCTTTTTACCCTTTTCTTTGCCATTAATTTAATTTAATTAAATATTGTGATTTATAAAGTCGTTCATAGTTGGGTTTCAGACATACAATGAATCAGGGTCAACTAGGTCAACTTCCCTCTAACATGTTTCTAGAATGTGTCCCAACCACCACACTTTGCCGCCCCCCCCCCCCCCCGGGCTGCCAGTAAAATAGGCCCATTTAAAGTTTAGATTGTTCAAGTTTGGGTTTCTGGATTCCATTGTTGTTGGATATTTAGTTCTGTCCTTTGTGTTGATGGCAATGTACCTGAGACTGCTTGGACCCTGGCTCCTATGCTTTCATATTTGTATTTCTCCTCCTCCACTCAGTTTTGTTCATGCAACTCACTATACTCTGAAGTCTAGAGTGTTCAAGACAACTCCCATTTAGACTATTGAAGCTCTTTATGTAATTATTCTAAATGCCATATATAGGTGGTATCATTCTGTATTTATCCTTCTTATGGCTTACTCTGTTTAACATAATATATTCCAGTTCTATCCATGTTGCTGCAAATTGCATAATTGCAACTTTAATTAGAGCTATGTAGTATTCCACTGTATATATGTACCATATTTTCCTGATCCACTCATCTGTTGGTGGATATCTATGTTTATTCTAAATTTTGGCTATTGTAATGAGTACTGCAATCAATAGCTGTGTGCATATATCCTTCTGGATGAATATTTTTCTGTCCTAGAGATATATACTGAATAAAGTATTGCTGGGTGGGGCCCGGGAGATAGCATGGAGGTAAGTCGTTTGCCTTTCATGCAAAAGGTCATCGAATCCCGGTGCCCTATATGGTCCCCCGTGCCTGCCAGGAGCAATTTCTGAGCATGGAGCCAGGAGTAACCCCTGAACACTGCTGGGTGAGACCCAAAAACCAAAAAAAAAAAAAGTATTGCTGGGTAATATGGCAGCTCAATTTTGAATTTACTGAGAACCCTCCCTACTATTTTTCATAGGGGTTAGACCAAACAATATTCCCATGAGCAGTGGATGAGGGATCCTTAGATCCTTTCTCACCACATCCCCACCAACAGAGATTGTTGCCAGTGTTTTTGATATGTGCTATCCTCACTGGTTTAGGATGTTACCTCATTGTTGTCTTGACCTCAGATTTCCTAATAAGTATGATGAGCATGTTTACATGTTTCTATTGGTCATCCTAAGATAATTGTCTGTTCATTTACTTTCACCAATTTTGATGAGGTTTTTAGGTTTTGTGGAGTTATTTTCTGAGGACTTTGTATATTTAGATATTAAACCTTGATCTGATGTGTTGGATGCAAAAATTTCTTCCAATCATTTATTTGTCTTCGAAATTTAGCCCATGTTTCTTTTGCCATTCAAAAATTTTTACTTTTTTTTTTTTTGGGATGGGTCACACCCGGCAGTGCTCAGGGGTTACTCCTGGATCTATGCTCAGAAATCGCTCCTGGCAGGCTTGGGGGACCATATGGGATGCAGGATTTGAACCACCGACCTTCTGCATGAAAGACAAATGCTTTCCCTCCATGCTATATACTTTAATATACTCCCATTTCTTCAGATTTGATGCTATATTCCATGCCATTGGCATTCTATTATTGAAGATTTACTTTGAGACATAATTATTGGAGTGTTCTTTCTAAGTTTTCCTCAATAAACCCTTTGAATTCAGGTCTAATTTTAGGGTCTTTAATCCACTTTGAATTAGCTATTTTGTAAAGTGTGAGATATGAATCGATCTTTACTTTCTTACATGTGGATATCCAATTATTCCAACACCATTTGTTGGAGAGATTGTTTATTCCATTTCAAGTTCTTGGCTTCTTTGTAAAAGTTTATTTGATTATATATTGAGGGTTTGTAAATGACTATTCTATTCTGACCCATTGGTCTGAAAGTCAATCTTTATTCTAATATCTTTTTTTTTTATTTTTGGTTTTTGGGTCACACCTGGCAGCACTCAGGGGTTACTCTTGGCTCTGTACTCAGAAATCGCCCCTAGCAGACTCAGGGTACCATATGGGTTGCCGGAATTCGAATCAATGACCTTCTGCATGCAAGGCAAACGCCTTACCTCCATGCTATCTCTCCTGCACTATCTTTATTCTAATATCATGTTGTTTTGATCACTATGACTTTGAGACTATGACTAATTTGAGAGCTTCAAGTTAGGTGATGAGATGCCTCCCAGGTTCTTATTTTTCAATATGGATTATTCTAGATATTTTATGGTTCCACACAAACTTTATAATTGATTGTTCAATATCTTTAAAGATGTTGTCTGAATTTGGATAGAAATTTCATTGAATCTATATAGTAGGTTAGGCAACATAGTCATTTTGATAATATTTTATTCTTCCAATACAAGAGCATGGAAATTTTTTCTTTTTTTAAGGTCTTCTTCAATTTCTTAAATGTTTTAAATTTTTAGTGGTATATTCCCTCATCTCCCTTCTTAGGTTGATTCCTAAATGATAGTCTTGGACCCTGTTTTAAATGGGATAGATTATTTGATCTCTTTCTCATCTGAGTTGATATTTACATAAAGGAATGCAACTGTCTTTGGTGTATTAACTTTGTAGAAAAATTTTTGGTTGTATTGGTTTATTGTTTCTAGCATGTTTTAATAAACTCTTTAGGTTCTTCAATGTATATTATTATGTCATCTGCAAATACACTGTGACTTCCTCTTTCTCAATTTGTATTTCTTTGATTTTCTTTTCTTTTTTGATTGTAATTTCTAGAACTTCTAAAACCATGTTGAATAACAGTGGAGACAATGAAATCCTTGCCTAGTTCCTGACGTTAGGGAAATGTTTTCAGTTTTTCATCATTAAGAATGATCCATGCTAGGCCAGAGAGATAGCATGGAGGAAAGGCATTTGCCTTGCCATGCAGAAGGATGGTGGTTCGAATCCTGGCATCCCATATGGTCCACTGAGGCTGCCAGGAGAGATTTCTGAGCGTAGAGCCAAGAGTAACCCATGAGCGCTGTCAGTTGTGACCCCAAAACAAACAAATAAAAAAGAAAAGAATAATCCATGATAGCAACCTTACCACAAAGAGTGGTGAGTGCAGTTAGAGAAATAATTACACTAAGAACTATCATGACAATGATAATGATGGAGAGAAATATAATGCTTCCCTAGAATACAGGCAGGGCTGGAGGAGGAAGGAAATGGGGACATTGATGGAGGGAATTTTGTCCTGAAGGGGACGAACTATGTCCAATTTGACCAACTATGTCAAATATATATGTCAAATATGCAACATATTTGACCAACTATGTCAAATATGTATGCATTTTCTTTAAATAAATTGAAAAATAATATATAAAATTTAACATTAAAAATAACTACTATGATAAATACTATGACTAAAACTATTAATGGTAAAATAGTTTGCAACTATCATTTGTATTATTAGCTGTATACAGATAAAAAAATTTAGGCATTTGTTATATATTTGTTTTCATTACTATGCAAACACATACATAATAGCAAATGTTCCGCTAATGCAAATTCATTTAAATAAATATACTAAACTGCATATTTATAAAATGGTTTATTATTTAATCATACCATATCATTGTACTACAAACTATGTGGACGAACTACACAAACTAAATATTTGCATTAATTGTAAACCCATAATCACATAATCAATCTGAAGACAACACATTAAATTTCTCATACAGAATCTTTTTTTTTTGTTCACTAGGATGAATTCCTTCAGTTCTTCTTATAAGTTTCTGTTATTTATTTTCTTTTTCAATTTAAATAATCACTATGAAAGACTAAGCTTGATAATGTACAAATTAACATAATGCACCTATACCAGAAAAGTCTAGCAAGTGCTAGCAATACTTAAGAATACAAACTGTTTAGAACCTAATTCCAGAAATAAAGGCAAAAATCTGAGACATGTCATAGTATCAGATTTTTGTCTTATTTCTGGAAAAGTTCAGTATTTATAATTTATAATGTTTAGTATTTAATAATACCATTATTCATCTGTCAAATCATTGTATAATTAACTGCTGTGATCGTCTTACATTGTCAACATTTTATAACTCCTAATCTTTTGTAGATTGACAATGTACTTTGACATTTTCATGCTTTGAACATAGCAAACATCATCTTATTTATTCATAAATAAACATCTCAAAACACTAGAAACTATATTGTCCAGAAAATATGGATCTAATGTTGATTAATTATAAAGTATAATAAAATAAGATATCTTTATATCTCAGTATTACTTTATAAGAATAAGTATTGCTGAATTTTGTTTATTATGTACCACATGGCTTTGTTTTGTGCCTTATTCATGTTTAGTATCCAGTAATGCTTTCTATTCCTCAGGGTCCCTACCTTTGGAAAAGTCTCTTCTCTCCTCTGTCTAGAGGGAATATCCACAAGGAATAACCACAAGGACTGACACCAGATTAT
Organism: Crocidura indochinensis; assembly: GCA_004027635.1. NCBI lineage: Eukaryota > Metazoa > Chordata > Mammalia > Eulipotyphla > Soricidae > Crocidura > Crocidura indochinensis. Next base: position 5,732 of record PVKC010035824.1, on the reverse strand, counting down.
TTAGCTCCATGCACTACAATGAAGGACTTCTCACAAAGTAATTTTAAATATTTAAAAGGATATCATTAATAAACTAAAAATTCTAGGTCCATTCTTGACATGTACATTCCTTAAGGACATCTATATTTACTTTGGAATCTATTCAGTGGAGAATCATAGTTAATTGTGTTTTCTTAGAATTTCTACAATGCTTAACTGAATGAGATCATAGAACTTTTCTAAGAGTCTAAATTAGGTTTTGAATAATAAGTTGCCCGGTAAGTTAAAGCAAAGGAGAATATAATGTATAAACAGGTGGAAATCACTCTCATGTAATAAAAACTATATAAATAAATGAACCAAATGAAAGTTGAAAAATAAAAATATAATAAATTCTAATTGCACCTTTATTTTTAGAAATATATGAGAAAAATGATCTAGGAGGAACAAGATAAATAATAATCATAAAGTCATAATAATCATCAGAAAGTGTTTTATAAAAAAAACACTTTAATCTAGAGAATGTTCATTCCCTCTTTTGAGTAAATATAGAAAAATATGTGCTTGACTTGAATCAAGCTACTAGGTGTCAAGTTCTATACTTACACCATCCCCTGGAGGTAAGATCTGTAAAACCAGTGGACCAGTCCAGCTTTGTACCTACAGCACAGCAAATTTTTTACACCTCATTTAGGACTCTCAAATGGTCACCTCACTAAAGGTAGTTGAAAATATCACAGAAATCATTGTCGTAATGAGTTTTCATGTTTAATAACTTCAAGCATAAAGAATAGCTGGCTTTTCAGAGAACATCGATTCAAAAGCCTGGTTCACCACACCTGAAGCAACCCAAATCGAATAGACTTTTGTCATTGCCAGAGACAGAGATTGAATTGAGGATAGTGTATGTGAATGTTTTTAATCAAAAAGGGCAGAATAACCAAGCTATTTCCTTCCAAATGGCCACTTCATGAAACTTCAAATCATCCAGAAAGGACACTTGAGAATTTCATTGCAGTCACAGGACTTTGTAGTAATAATAACAATGTTTATATTAACAAACTTAATGTATATATATTTATCACATAATCTATAATTTATTTTGAGTTAATTATATTTAAGTTTTTTAAATAAATATGCAACCTACCATTTTGTCTATGTTAACTTAAAGAAAGCATGTTTGTAATTTACAGTGAGTATTCTTATAATTCAAATCACTCTTCTTTCTTTCTGAAATTAATGCAATGACTTACATATTGTTTTAAGTAAATTAGGAAGTAATACTCGGAAACAGTGGTCAGCATATATTGACAGCTGGAACTGTTAAATAATCTATGGATAAAATGTCATGATTTTTTATAAAGCAAGTACATATATTTTCTTTTATATTATACTTTTGTCATCCTGATTTATACTATAAAGTTTTCTCTATAAAGGGTGTTGATTCCATTTTAGCTCTGTCTTACAAAGCTGCTACTCATTATCCAAATTAAAATATATATAAAGCCTTGTCACTTACCTTATTGACTGCAAATTCAACTGGGAAATTTTTCTTTCTTTGTGAACTTTCATTACTTTTTAATTAAAAAAGGAACTGTTAACTTTTGTATGTACATTTTATCAAGGAGAATACTTTTTCTTAGCATTACCTAACTATCTCAGAACATAATCAACATAGAAGGGAAATCAGAAACACAAAAATATGTGTATTTCTTATATAGCTCTTTGTGGGTGAAATCTCTTTTTCTCAGTTGGTAAATAAAATCTATTGAATTCATGTTCTGCTTTATGTATCTTAAAATATTCACCTTGATCCTAGTGTGGAAAATAATTCTTTTCTTTTTACATTGACATACTTTTGTTATAATTAAAGTTGAAATGCCATTTTCAATTAAATATAAATGCTAGTTTATATTTTTGCTACAGCACACGTTTAACTCGTCAAACACTATGTGTGTGGGCAACATGCTAAGAAGCATTAATAAGAGCATGGAGAGATAGTACAGGAATCAAGGCACTTCCTTGCAGGAGGCCAATCATGTTTTTATTCTTGCCACTAAATAAGATTCTCAAATCAACTTCAGGAGGCATCAAGAGTACATAGCCTAGAGCAATCTTTGAAATACATTGCATGAGACTCAACTTCCACCCTCAAAGATATAATACTTATTCACATTGTGTCAAAACTCCAATCGGAGGGGCCAGAGTGATAGCACAATGGTGGAGCTTTTGCCTTGCATGCAGCTGACCTATGACAGATGCAGATTTGATCTCTGGCATCCCATAGGGTCCCTCAAGCCTGCCAGGAGTGATTTCTGAGTGCAGAGCCAGGAGGAAGCCATGAGTGCTCTTGTATGGACCAGAAACCTAAATAATAAATAAATAAAAGTCTTTTTAAAAAACACAGATTGGAGGAATTGATTAGTTTTCAGAAAACAGAAAGAACAAATACCATATAGATGCTAACAATGAAGAATTGGTAGCTATGAAAGGAAAAAGTCACTTTGTTATATGCTGCCAACTTTTCTTCCTGGGAATGAGCTGAAAGTAAAACCAACTTGGACAATCCTCTATCAAAGTAACAATCTGCCATAGTTTCATTACTATTCACTGAATACTGAAAACATCAATGGATAGTGGAAAATAATGTGATTCTAAAGTCATTATTAAACAGATGTGCTAAGATATCCCTATAGTAGTTCTCTTACTTCCCAATATTTATGGACACATAAGCTTTGGTAACCTTTAGGAAATAATCATAATCATAGTAAGATTTACTGGCTCTTATAACTCTGCTAGACATCCGTTACAAAATGCCTTATCACACAGCAGGTAGGGTATTTTCTTTGCACGTGGATGACCCAGGTTCTATCCATGGTCTCAGATGGTCCCCTCCAAGCCTGCCAGGAGTGATTCCTGAATGCAGCGATAGGCGTGATCCCTGAGCAACCATCAGGTGTAGCCCAATAAACAACAGCACCAACTGAAAGTCAAAGATAGTACAGAATATGAAAAGTAAAAATAAGAGTTTAATAAATGGATACCATAAAATAATTGTTATCTAAATACAACAAACATCAGTCAGTTGCCAGCAATCTACATTTTGAGTAATGTATACATGCAATTTTTAATATAAAATTGTTGTTTTACAATTTCTTTGTCTTTAGTATCAATGTTATTGCTGTTGCAATGACCTAGGGAAAAACACATACTAGGTTGTAGTGTACCAAAGGGTTTATTATCTGATTGAGGTGCTGATATACCCAACATTGGAGTAGAAAAGTAAAAAACAATTTATTGTGGTATTTACACAATAATGTGCTCACTGAGGGTGGGGCTGTCTCATGCCCTCAACTGTGATACCCGGTATATTCAAACTATAATACTCATGGATTTTCCTATGATGCTCAGTGAGGGAAGGGGTCTCCGTCTCTTGACTATGGTGTCAAATATCTTTAAGTAGTGTTACTCAAGTAAGTTGCACATTATTCTTTTTTAAATTTTATTTTATAAAATCTTTTTAAGCACCACAATTACAGACATGTTTGTAGTTGGGTTTCAGTCAGTAAAACAAAAAACACACCCCTTCACCAATGCAACCTTCCCACCACCTCTGCTCCCTATCTCCCTTCTCCTCCGCCCACTGCCTTATTCAAGACAAATATTCTACTTCTCTCACTCATTACATTGTCATGATGTTTGTTAGTGTAGGTTATTTCTTGAACTGCACTGACCACTCTTTGTGGCAAGCTTCATATCATGGGCTTGTCTTTCCAACCGTCATCTGTATTGTCTCTGGGTATAATAACAATAATGTCTTTTGGGGGCCGGGCGGTGGCGCTGGAGATAAGGTGCCTGTGCTAACCTAGGACGGACAGTGGTTCGATCCCCCGGTTCCCCATATGGTCCCCCGTGCCTGCCAGGAGCGACTTCTGAGTGAATAGCCAGGAGTAACCCCTGAGCGTCACCAGGTGTGGCCCAAAAACCAAAAAAAAAAAAAACCAAAAAACCAATAATGTCTTTTATTTTTCTTAAATTCCAAGAATGAATGATACTATTCTGTGTCTTCTTCTCTCCTTCTGACTTATTTCACTCACCATAATATTTTCCATGTCCATCAATGTATAGGCAATATTCATGACTTTATTTTTCTTAACAGTTGCATAGTAGTCCATTTTTTATATGCACCACAGTTTCTTTAGCCATTCATCTGTTGTCTGATATCTAGATTGTTTCCAGGTTCTGACTATTATAAATAGAGCTGCAATGAATATTGGTGTTGCACACTCTTCGTAAAGACTTGCACTTGGGGGGCCAGAGCAGTGACTCGGAGTTGTAAGACATCTGCCTTGCAAGCGCTACCCTATGACAGACCTTGGTTGGATTCCCCAGCGTCCCATATGGTCTCCCAAACCAGGAGCTATTTCTGAGCAGATAGCCAGGTGTAACCCCTGAGCATCACCGAGTGTGCCCTTCCCACAAAAAAGGCTTGCACTTGGTTACTGTAAGCTGGAAATTACATAAGTAGTTCATAGAAAATCCCCCAAAAATTGAGGTAATGTCCAGCAAGCATGTATAGAATCATAGGGATTGCATTCCAGATAGCATACTAGTCAGGCACCTGCTTTATTATTATTATTATTATTATTATTATTATTATTATTATTATTATTGTTGTTGTTGTTGTTGTTGTTGTTGTTGGTTTTTGGGTCACATGTGGCATCGCTCAAGGATTACTGCTGGCTCCAGGCTCAGAATCGCTCCTGGCATGCTCAGGGGACCATATGGGACACCGGGATTCGAACCAATGACCTTTTGCGTGAAAGGCAAATGCCTTACCTCCATGCTATCACTTCGGCCCCTGCTTTTTATTATTGAACCATTCCCTGTGCTCTCATATAAATTTGTTTTAGAGGTGGAAATTTTCTGCCTTGAAGTGAATTAGATTATTGAGAATAATAAACTGTAAGTGAATTTTCTTTTATTGCCTTTCTAATTTTAGCCCAGATCTTGAGAATAATCACAGCTACTAGGGGACTCTTAATCTTAATTAAAAACTATAGCCACACACAAGTCAACGAGCCTCTTAAATACTATTATTTACCTGACACATGACACCTTGTATCTTACACTATCATGGTATCATTATTTATTATCAATTCACCCACAATTTGTATTTACATATCTAAATGGGCACAGAGAGTTTGAACAATTAGCTATTTGATTTTGTATCATCCACCAACACATGAATCTATCTTCTATCTCATAGCCTGGATACCTCTCACTTAATAGACCAATCCATCCAGACAGCTCAACGAAATGACAGTGAATGACAGCAAATATCCTTGGAAACTTCATTCACTCTAAAGAATACTGAGCTAATGGTCCGTCATAAGAGTTCCCAAAGCAACACATGCTCGGTCATAGTGACAATCACAGTGTTGTCATTGCCAATTTTATTGTATATCTACCTTGACAGGATATAACTTCCCTAAAGATAGAGATTGTGACTATGTTGTCACTCTGGAGATTGTGTTATACTTTGAGTAAATATCCAAACAAAATAAATAAATATATATATATATATGAATGATAAATACTAGGAATAAAGAGGAAAAGAGAGTAGTAAGGAAAGTTACACTTTAAAATTTAATAGAGATAGAATAGTGGGGATTGTGACATTTGATGAGGTCAGAAGTTTAAAAGCAAACTTCTGTATTCAAAAACAAGATGGTGAGAGCACAGGTCTACAA
>PVKC010035823.1:0-13276 GCA_004027635.1 Crocidura indochinensis | reverse complement strand
TGGCCTCTCTGTCTGCTTTTGATATTAGGGTGATGTTAACTTCCTAAAAACTATTTGGGAGTATTTCTATTTCTTCAATTTCCTGGAAGAGCCTCAAAAAGATTGGTTATAGGTTCTCTTGAAAAACTTGAAAGAATTTGCTAGTGAATCATTATGGGCCTGGGCTTTTTGTTTTTGGGAAAACTTTAGATTACATACCATTTTGATTTCCTTAATAATGATAGGTCTATTAGTATATGCCAAATAATCTTGATTTAGTCTTGGGAAGTTATAGGACTCCAAGAATTTATCCATTTCATCCAGGTTCTCATATTTTGTGACAAAGAGTTTCTCAAAGTAATGTATGATTACCCTTTGAATTTCTGTAGTGTCTGTAGCATTCTCCCATTTTTTTCTAACTTGGTTTATTAAGTTTCTCTCTCTCTCTCTCTCTCTCTCTTTATTTGTGAGTTTGGCTAATAGTTTGTCCATCTTGCTTATATTTTCAAAGAACCAGCTCTTGCTTTCATTGATCTTTCAGACATTTATTTTTATTTCCATTTTATTAACTTTTGCTCTAAAATTTATTAACTACTTCCTTTTTCCTATTTCGTTCATTTTGTTTTTCTTTTTACAAATATTTAAAGCTGTATCATTAAACGATTTCTGTAAGCCACTTCTTACTTTCTAATGAATGCTTGTAAAGACATACCCTTTCCTCTTAATACCTTTTTTGCTATCTCCCACAAATTCTGATAATTTGTATCTTCATTCTTATTTGTTTCAAGAAATCTTTTGATTTCTTTTTTATTTTTGTCTCTGACCAACTGAGAGTTCAGTAGTAAGTTGTTTAATTTCCAGTTGTTAAAGTTTTTCTCTGTATCTGTTTATGATTCACTTATAATTGTAGTGCACCATAATTTCAGAAGGTACTTCTACAATTTCTATCCTCTTGATTTTATAGAGGTATGTTTTATAGGCCTGTATGTGGTCTATTTTGTAGAATGACACATGTACATTAGAGAAGAATGTGAATCCAGTTTTCTGGGAACAAACAGCCCTATATATGTGTACACACACACACACACACACACATACCAAGCCATTGTTTTCCATTTCTTCCTTCAGAGTTAGTATATTCTTGTTGGGTTTTAGCCTGCTTGACCTATCAAGGCCTGACAGGGCAGTGTTAACGTCTCATTCTAGTACTGTGTTGCTATTTATGTCTTTATTCAGTTCTCTCAATAATTGTTTAAATAGTTTGCTGGTTCATATATGCTGGTGCACATGTTCATGAATTTAAGTCTTCCTGGTGCACATATACCTTGATTATCAAGAATTGTACTTCTCTGTCCCTTATTACCTTTGTAAGTTTAAAGTTTGAGTCATATGCTACAAATATAACTATTCCTGATTTTTAAGGAAGTTGTTTGCTTGAATAATTGTTCTCTAATCTTTGAGTCTATGTTTGTACTGACTGTTCAAAAGCGTTTCTTAGAGGTAGCAAAATGTTAGATTCAACGTTTTGATCCATTTTGCCACTCTGGTTCTCTTAACTGGTGCATTTATCATCACTGACATTGAGAGAGATGATTGTCATGGGACTTAGGGTCATCTCTTTGTGATAATTTGTTGTGTTTGTTGGATCTGCTTTGTCTTAAAGTAGACCATTCAGGACTTCTTTTAAGGTGGCTTTGAATCTGTAAAGTTTCCCAGCTCTTTTCTATCTGGGAAGCTGCATATATTTCCTTCAAACCTGAATGTAAGTCTGGATGGTTGAAGTATCTTTGGCAAAGCATTCATTTTGTTGTGTTTTGTTACTATATTCCACAAGTGCCTTCATGCCTTGAGAGTTCCTGTTGACAAATCTGCTGTAAATCTTAAAGATGCTCCTTTGTTCATAATTTCCCTTTTTGATCTTGTTGCATTCAGTATTTCATCCCTATATGTGGGATTCTTCATTATGACTAGGATGTGCCTTGGGGCGTTTTTCTTTGGATATCTTTTAGCCTGTACTTTTTTTCAGCATGTAATATTTGATTGTGTGCACTCTTTAGCTCTGGGAGTTTTTCTGCAATGATGTACTTGACTGCTGTTTTTCATGGAAAATTTCTTCCTGAGTCTCTGGAATTCAAATGATTCTTATGCTGTTTCTTTTGAGTTTATTGCAGACTTCTGTTTTTATCTGTTCACATTCTTTGAGGATTTTTTGCATTGTTTGATAGTTTATATTGAGGCTTTTTTTCCAAACTCTTTAGTGGTATGGAGTTGTTATGCATCTCATCTTCCATCTCACTGATATATCTTCAGTAGTTACTTTGTTGGTGAGGCTTTCCAGTGAGGTTTTCATTTTGCTACCGAGTTTTTCTTTAACCCTAATATTTCAGTTTGGAGTTTTTTTAAATTTCTACTTTTATGTCCTCTTATTCTTATTTGTAGTTTGTTTGGTTTATTCCTTACATTGCTTTAATTATCTGAACATCCTCCAAATTTCTTCTCTAACGTCTTCCTCAGAGAGGTTATGAAGATGACTGGTATTTGTTGGGTTTCAGATCCATCACCTCTTTCTCTAAGCAAGGTGGTGATTTGTGATGTTTCCCAACAGTGTCCTTTGCAGTGTGTGTATGTGTGTGTGTGTGTTTCTATGTGTTGTGTTGGTGTACATTGATTAGGGCATAAGTGCAGCAGTGGAGCAAAGCAGAGTGGCTGCTCTCCTCTGCTTTTGTGTCTCTGGGCAGGAGAAGCCAGTGTTCCCTCCTGGATAATCTTAAAACAAACTATAATAACATTACTTCCATGCTTAAATATAATGAATGGCTCCTGGCTCCTATTTACCTATTAAATAAAGTATAAACTCCTTAGTCTGTTATTGATTCTCCTCTCTAAAATAATTCTATATTACATTTCCTGTATCATTCTTGATGACTTACCTACATGTCTCTTAAGTTACAGCACACATTGCCATTTTATATTGTTATTGTTTCTAGGATATTTTCCTCTCTCATTAGATTATATAAGAATTTCATTCTATTTTTTATTCTACCACTAAGCCATTCATCTATACCTCGCATATTTATTGACTCCCTATTTTTGTACTTGTAGCGTGAAGTCTGAAATGTGGAAGAATAAGCCAAAATCTAAGTTCCTTAAGAACTTATAGTCTACTAAAGAAATAAGGTATGAGAATAATGAAACTGGAGAGATGGTCCAGTAGTTAAGAATTTTAAGAAGTCAATCCCTGGTACCCCACCCCAGTTAGTTCCTCAAACCCTACCAGGAGTCCTTGAGCACAGATCCAGGAGTCAGCCCTGAGTATTGTTTGGTTGTGACAACCAAACCAAAATAAAAATATGAGCATAGGACTATATTGTGGAAGATAAATATATTAAAATCCAAATATGACTATTCAGAAGGAGTATTACAATTTAATTAATCATGGAACTAAACCATAATAGAATAGAAAGGCCTAAATATGCAGAAATAGTAGTGAAGCCATTTCAGAAGCAGGATCATCATGAACTGAGGCACAAAGTCAGGGAATTGAAGCATTTACAGAGAAATGAGCAGTCAGAGTAGCTGGGGTAAAATTGGAAAGGCAGGTTTGGACTAGACTAGGGAAAGTTTTGGAAAAGAAAATATAAGGATTAAAGAGTCAGATAATGGGTAAGTGCTAGCCAGTTTATGAGCAAATAATTTGTGTCAAATGGGTTTCTAAAAAGAATCATCCAGATCATGTCCATAGAGTGCAACTAGAAATAGTTTTTTCTCCTCCCCTCCCCCTAGAAATAGTTTTAAGAAGATATCTTGGGATAATTTAGTAATTATAATATATATGGTATTATAAAGAAAGAATTATTGGTGGGAATGGAGGGTAAGAACCAGAAAATGAAGGCTTGTTAGCCTGTTGGATAACAGATTAAAAGTGGGAATAATTAAAGTTTATGATAGGAATTTTGAGCTTTTTTTTTTTTTTGGCTTTTGGGTCACACCTGGCAGTGCTCAGGGGTTACTCCTGGCTCCATGCTCAGAAATTGCTCCTGGCAGGCACGGGGGACCATATGGGGTACCGGGATTCGAATCGATGACCTTTGCATGAAAGGTAAATGCCTTACTTCCATGCTATCTCCTGGGCCCCAGGAGTTTTGTGCTTTAATCTAGAAGAATATATATGTGGAAAAGTTAGTTTCTGATCTGAAAGCTCAAGTGTCATATATAGATAAATGGTTCTGAAAGCCTCTTGAAATGCAATTCCCTGGTCTTAATTTCTATTATATAAATAATTGAAATGGTTCAATGTCTCTGCATATTCTTTTATTTATTTGCATATTCATTTTTTTGCATACTTAAAAGTATAGTCTAGTGTAAACCCTGCAAACAACTTATTTGTGATATAGGTGTATTGTTAGTATTCTCTCCCAGTCTGTGATTTTCCTCTATTTTGCTTTATGGTGTCTCCATTATTTAATTATATTAATCTCTTCAGTTAATAGCACTTCAGTTTTCCTTTTGCACAAGTTGTCCCAGATCAAAAGCAGTGCAGACTTCTATTGTGTATAATAACCATATTTTCTTTTTGCATTCATCTATGTATTATTTGGACATTTGGGGGTGCTTTATCATCCCGGCTATTGAACTAAGTATTACAATGCACATATGTGTGAACATACCTTTTTAATGTCATGTTGTTATATTTTGGGGATCCCAAGAAGTGGGATCATTGGGCGATATAGGAACTCTAGTCTTATTTTTAGATATATCTCTATTGTTTTCTATAGAAACTAAACCTGATCTGGATTTTCTGCTGTTCAACTCTCAAGAACACAGAGTAGAAAGAAATTGAGGGTGGTCATTGTGTGTAGTCAAGCTAAAGGCTTAGTCACGGGCACAGTTAGAGATAGTCAGGGCCATACTGAGGAGTGGAAGGCATGCATTTAAAGATGGTCACCCTGCAGATGTTTCCAGATAAGAGCTCTAAATTCTGCCTAGAAGCAGAGAGAATCATGGGTCAACAGAGGCCCAGTTATTGGCTATAGTTGATATTCTGTGTGAGTTCAAGAACAATCATGGCAGGGTTCCCTTTAATCTTGTCTCTGGCTCTGTGGACTCTGGTTGACAGCATCTGTCCCAGCTTCTAGCCTTTCAGAGACTCTTCTTCACCATGGTTCCCCACTACTCTCTGGAGGAAAACGACTCTGTTGTGTGTGTCTCTCCTACTCAGAAGTCACCACACCCATATTATTTAGTTTTTCCTATTCTTCCTGCCACCTGCTCTTAGTTTCCCTTCTTAGTCACTTGATTGAAAACTCAAAAGGAGGAGTTCAGGCATGTTCTACCATGTAGTTGGAAGCTTCTACCTCTTAGGTATGTTAAATGTAGAAGACCAATTCCTTTGAAGAGGTTCAGTTTTTCAGTGTTTTCTTTTATGGTTCATACTTTGGTGTTATAAAGACCGAGTCTAAGTTTTGGCAAGGATATGGAGCACTTGTACTCTCATACACCACTGATAGAATGTAAATAGTTGAGCCCGGAGAGCTAGCACAGCTGTGTTTGCCTTGCAAGCAGCCGATCCAGAACCTTAGGTGGTTGGTTCGAATCCTGGTGTCCCATATGGTCTCCCGTGCCTGCCAGGAGCGATTTCTGAGCAGACAGCCAGGAATAACCCCTGAGCACCACCGGGAGTGGCCCAAAAACCAAAAAAAAATGTAAATAGTTAACAAAACAACTACTTTAGCCCAACTATTTGAAAGTATATTATAGAATGTAAGTTAAATACTATAGTAATCAGTAACCTATCCCTAGAAACTTTTTAAGAGAAAAGAAAATATAACAGAAGGCACTTGAAGACTTCTACAAATAGTTGAAACTATTTGTTGTGGTTAAAAGATTATCCATTATTACCTAGAATCACTGCAATAATTGCTAGAAAAGAACATAAGGTAATTTTATTTTGACTGGTAGTTACATTGCATATAGTTGAAAAATGAACAAAAGATACTATCATAAAAGGACATAGCAGTAAAGTCAACAAAAGGGGGTAATAGGGTTGTGAGATTTCAGATTTACATAGCAGTCTTGAAAGTATGAAGAAACCATAGAGGTAGATGGAGGCATATCACTGGAAAATAGCTATCTCTCTCTAAGGGATTAGATGTAGAGGATGGAGAGAAAGGGGAAGAGAGTGAGAGAGGAGGGTGAGAGGGAAAAGGAGAGAAAAAGAAAGGGAAGAGGGAGAGAGGAGAGGAAGAGGGAGAGAGGGAAAAAGAGAGAATAGGAAGAGAGACGGAAGGTGGGAGAGAGGGAAAGAGGAGGAATAGAGGGATATAGGAAGATAACATACTGCGAAAGAAAGAGAAGAAAGTAGATCTGAAGTATCAGATACCAAGAAGAGAGTATAATATGAGTATAGATTAATAGGTGACATACCTACAGGTTTAACTGTCCTTTAGCGAATTGTTAAAACAAATGATCCGGGCAAAGCTTCGTTGTATACCAAGGGGTTGTGGTGACAACAGCTGCAGATCTAACTTTGGAATAATGTGGTTCCTGTACTGCAACTCTGGAACAATCACATAGAGCTCAGTGTTGGAAAGATAATAAAACCTCAAGAGTCTTGTGGAAGTACCTGGATCTGACAGCACTAACACATGTTAGAGGTAAGAATATGTGTTAGAGCCAGATACAACTTAATACAAATTAAAAATAACAGAATCTCCCCTGATGAGCTGGAAGCAGCCAGAGCAGTCTTGTGTTCAATTTCAAGTCACCTTAGAAGTTCTGGAAGAGAAGTTGGATGGGAAACAGCAGCCAAGGAAAGGGGAATGACAGAGACAATTCCCATCAATATGGGAAGGCCAGGCCAACATGAAGCACCCCTTTAGATGAAATCCAGAGTGGCATTGTCAGCAACCACACTAGGCTGGAAGATTATGCTTTGTGTGTTGGATAAGACAGAAGAGTAAAAGATACAGGGGTTTTTCTGCCCTTGAAGCATACTGTCATGGAAATAACTACAGGTTCCATTCATGCTCTTATTCTCTCCCCTAAGTCCTTTTGTGATATCTGAAAACTTTCTGCTCAGTCGTGGATGATAAAATCAGACCTCTGTATCTAGAGATCTTGGTATTTGCCCAGGCCATAGGATGGAGTTTAGGATGGTGTTTTTCTTTATGGTTCTAGAAGTTCTGTTATATCATTGTTGTTTTAATCAGTCTTCTGTAATTGGTGGTCTTGGTTTTTGCACCGATTCTAGGGCGAAGCCTAGGATAGTCTTTTATTATGTTTCCAGAAGGTTCTGCCCAATTACAGTTCTCTCAGTTAGACTTCTGGAATTAGAGATCTTGGTTGTTGTACAGATCATAGGCCAAAGCCTAGACTAGGGTCCTTTATTTATTGGTCCTGAATAGGTTCTGCCCAGTCATGGTTGTCACAGTCAGTCTTCTGAAGTTAGCGATCTTGGCTTTTGCACTGCTCAAAGGATGATGTGTCTTCTGATTTCATCTTATCATTAGGTGGTGAGGTAAGACAATGTGCTCTTAGACCAAGTTGTTGCCATTTCCTCATTGTCAGGATGTCTTATCAAAATTTGTACTTGTCGGTGTCAGAGCAGTATTAAGAATGTCCCAGAGGGAGTTTGGTTCCTGGAGCTGTTGCAGAGAACTGTGTCCTTTCTATGTCTGAGATCTAGGGTTCAGGGTTGGACAGTAGCTGTCTAATCATATCGAGTCTAAGTTGGGACCACATGACATATGTTCAAAGTGGGAGGTGACCCTGTATTGTAAAATGTGTGAGTTCTTATCCCTAGTAGATAAGAGCTTGTTTCTATATGTAAAATTTCCCCCTTTTTAGTGTGCCTGTGCAAAAAGAAATGGTGTTATATTATATTGCTGGTGAATTTGGGGGCGAGAGTGTCAGGCTCCATTATCTCTGTGCCCTGGTTTTGAGGAAGCTCCCAGTTCCTTCTGAGAAGCAAATTACAACCATAAAAATTGGCTTTAAGACATTGAACAATACTCTCAGTCAACTAAGGTTTTTTTTATACTCGGGTCCTCTAGCTCCTCAATTTCTGTGGAAGAGGTGTATGCTGCCTTTAGTAAATGGTATGTTGATTAGTGAAATATATTTCTATTATTTATAATTCCCTGTTGACCTTTTTTCTTTTGATGTGTGTGTATGTGTGTGTAAACAGCTTGAAAGAAAAAGAAAAAGGAAAGTGGAGTTCAAAATGGACTTGAAAGTCCTCTAGTAGTTTCAATAAAGTGTTAGTTGGTGAGAAAACCATCATCCCATCATTCAATAGCTTTGTCATCTTTATTTGAAAGTTAGCTCTGCTAATTTAAAAGGCAGACTAAGAGTCCATGGACTGAAGCTATCAAGTTCAAGTTCTTTTATTATAATTTTCATCAAGAAAAAATCAAAACAAAGGAAAGTAAAGCTGAGTGCTAAAAATATAATATTGCACCACAGTTCCCTCTGGTTTCCACATCTAAATTCTTTATCCAATTTAATAGACACTGGCACCAGCCTGACAGGTCAGCAATGCAATAAAGGATCTACATAATCATTAGAGTGAGGAGAAAAAGAACATATCATGGCCTTTGCCAGACCAATGCTTCTTTATACAATCTGCATTTGCGGTCAGGCTTTGCTTAGTGAAAATGGAGCCTGAATTCTGATATGCCTCTATTATGCAGTGAGGAATAGATGTTTAAATATTTTCTTATATTTATTATTTATTGCTTTTTAATTTTTTGTTTTGTTTTGTTTTTGAGCCATACCCAGTCACGTTCAGGGGATACTCCTGGCATGGTGCTTAGAAATACCTCTGGCAGGCTCAGGGGATCATATGGGGTGCTGGGGATTGAACCCAGGTCAGCCTGTGTAAGGCAAAAAAAAAACCTTACTTACTGTACTATTGCTCCAGCCCCATATTCATATATTTATACAGTAGAATTTCCACAAGTTAATTTCTGAGCTACTTTTAATATAATGTACAAGATATTGTTCCCTCCTCATATTCTTAGGTGTATTTACTTAATATCTTTGAAATGCTAATAGAATGTAACTAAGGCTTAGAAACTTTTCTGAGACCTTTAATTCACTTGGTAGCTTTTTGTGCGTATGGTTGCTCATTTCTCATACTTTGGAAGTGTATAAAATCCCTCAGCAATAGTTCCTTTAAAAGGCATAGATTTCATGGGAATTTTCTAACAATTAGAGTTCTAAGAAGGAAACAAATTCAAAGAACTACATACCTAACCTTTCTGAAATACAGCAGCAGCATATAGTTTTCTCTATTGATAGGGACAGAGTATACATTTCTTCTATGGAATCAATATGGCACAGAAAAATAGGGAAGGTGCTTGACTTGAATGTGGTTGGCCCAAATGCTATCCCTCTCACCACAGATAAATCTTCTGTACCCTGCCAGGAAAGCTCACTGAGCACAATACCAGGAATAAACCCTGAGTACTACTAAGTGTGGGACCTCTCAAAATCGATAGCATAAAAAATGTAATTTATAATAAATAGAATTATTTTTATCACAGTAATTCTGATAGACTGTTTTATGATATTTTGTATTTGTTTTTGAGCTACACCAGTGATGCTCAGTACTTCTCTTGGCTCTGTGGAAATGATGTCTCTGGAAACCATTTCTGGTGGAACTTGGAAGAACAATATGGGGTACTAGGATCAAATCTGATTCAGTCACATGCAAAACAAGTGTCCTATCCACTGTATATTCTTTCAGATGTTATTTGTCCATTTAATAAATTTAGGACCTTCTTACCTAAATTGAACAAAGAAATCTTTGGCAAAAAAGAATCATTGTTCTCTAGATGACATTTTCTCCCAGCACTACCCAAGGACTATAATGATATTTATAATGTTAATATGTAGAATATGCTAATATTGAAAGCATGGAGAGATCCAGACAGATATTCAAAGGTTCTGTATATTTTTTCCTAGCATGATATTAGACACTTCAACTACATAGAATATGAATATATGTAATAAATTGCTTCTGTTTGAAGAATGTGAAGAATGTACATTTGGATGAGGAAAGTCAAAACAAAATGAAGCCAGATAACCAAGATACTGAAAGACTTGAATGAAAAACTATGAAATGTTGGTAGGAAGACTCAAATATGCTTTGGCAGATAAGAAAACTTTTCATCTAAGGGGTATTATCTGACTTGATTTTGAATGACAGAATGTGTCAGAACTAGTGAGGAAAGAGATTTTAAGAAGAAATAACTGCATGAGGGAAAATACTGGAATGATATACACTGGGTGAGTAGAGACCTTTTATTTCTCCCCTGCCATGGAGGAGAATTAACAAACTAAATGAAGAAAAGCCTAGATCTGAAGGTAATCAGGGGGATGGGATATTATGGGTTTTCTTAGATAAATTTTCTTAGTTATTAGTTTGTCTAGTTGCATGCCTAGGTAAGTGAGGTTTCCGAGAAGAGAAGGTATCTATAAGAATAGAATTGAATGCATAAAAATGAAAACCTGTAAACAGAACTTCTACCCCATCAAGGAAAGACACTGATGTAGAAATTTTTGACTGCCTGTTAGGATTGACAGAAAGAAATACATCCTAAAGTAGTTGCTTACTTTAGAAAAAAACACTTTAGATAGTATCTGAAGGATGAAAGTTAGTATTGAAGTTGCTGAGGTGCTAAGGGTACTAAAGACAAAGAGATGAGCGTCTAGGTTTTGTTTCTCATCATTTGCTACAGATGTTAAAGAGGAAGATAGAATGGTAGTTTTTCAAAGGTCAGAAGAAAACTATATTTTTGCTTGTTTTTTGTTTTTGGGTCAGACCCAGTGGTACTTGCTTTGTACTCAGGAATAACTCCTGGCAGGCTTGAGGAACCATATGGGCTGTTAGGGATTACAACACAGGTTGTCTGCATGCAAAGTAAGTGCCTTTGCCTTACCCACTGTAATATCCCTCTGACTCTGAAAACTAACATTTATTTTATTTCTTCCATTTAATTTTTAATTAATTTATTTTAAATTTGACTTATTTACATTCATTTAATTTAAGCATTTATCAGACACCTTCACACACATATACTTTGAACATATGTATAGCCTGAAATGAATCAGAAAACAAAATATTGAAATTACAAGAGTTCAAGGAAAAATGAGAGGAAATGATAGAAGATATCATTAAGAGGGGATTTTTTATTTTCTGAAATAGGAAGTCTTAGACTGGGTTTAGTTGTAAAATGTTTGGAATTTGGGTGCCTGTCTGACCTGAAAGTAGGGTTTTTCTAAAATAGAAATAGACTTGTTAGAACTGATGACATGAACTTATTAACAGAGAACCTTTACAGAGTGTAATAATCTGTGCTAGACACTGCTAAGCACTTCATATGCATTGACACCTTTACTAACAACCCTACAATGGGGTTATTATTGTTGTCTCCACTTAATACAGAAAGAGTCTTAAGCACACAAGGACTCAGCAATGTTCTTCAGGTCACACAGCTACTATATAGTCAGGCTTAGATTTGAACCATGGCTCAGTATTCAGAGCACAGGCTTTAACTCCTATTGAGAAACTGTCTATCAACTAGCCTTTCTGCATGAGTGACATGCATGACTCCGCTTAACTCATGGACTCTTATTCTGAGCCAAGAGTCAGGTTTTGGCTTTTGAGTTTTCCTCTGTGCTTATGGAAAGGCGGTCTCCACTTCAAGAAGCTCATGAATATCAAAACCGTGATCACAGCTATTCTGATGACATGAGTTCATGCTCTACAAACCGATGGCTGTCATCTTATGATAATCAAAGTTGTAAAAATTTAACATTTGGAAAACCCTTGCTTGCTTAATTTTGATAATGTGTAGAATGAATTGAAAGGTAAAAATGGTCAACATTGACCATTTTCCATTGCTTAATTTTAAGCCCTATGGTTGTATGGACAATACTATCAGGTATTTTTGTCTGAATATATTCCATGCTGGACTTTGCCAATTTCCCCACTAATGACATGCCAGCTCCTTGCACCATGACATTTCTCCTTCCTATGTGGGAATTACAAGCGACAGAGGAAAGAT
Source organism: Crocidura indochinensis (assembly GCA_004027635.1). Classification (NCBI taxonomy): domain Eukaryota; kingdom Metazoa; phylum Chordata; class Mammalia; order Eulipotyphla; family Soricidae; genus Crocidura; species Crocidura indochinensis. Next base: position 1,226 of record PVKC010035823.1, on the reverse strand, counting down.
GTTTGCTATCAATTTTTCAAAAACAAAAACATAAAACCTCTCATCTGCCAGAGAACCAAGATTGAATTCAGTGACTGAAATCAATTAATATTCTAATTTGCTACCTGTCATTAGCATCACACTGTATTACCCCAAGTCAAAAGTGTTCACCTTTATCTGACAGAGCTCTCAGAATATTATTTTAGGCCTACATTTACATTTTAGTATAGTTCTGAATGGATAAATCTCATTATAAATCTTAATTACAGAAGCAGAAAAATTGTGACGAATTAAAATGAAATGCAGTTTATATTTTCTGATAAAGCTACTTGGCTATTATAATAGTAGTTTTTAAATTACTTATTTGATTTATAGATTTAAGATGCTATGCACTTGTTAATTTTTCTTATTAATAATAACAAGGAGAATTTTGGCAAGATATATTTGAGTAGATGTTACCCATATTCTCTGATATTATATTACCTTAGTCTGCTGGTCAAAAGAAAATATTCAGGGAAAAGCAGATTAATTACCTCAGCTGATTTTCAGTGCCCAAGAGGGATTGCAGAATTGGGACAATGGTTTGGGAATAAATAAGAAAAGGTTAACCCAAGGGAAAATTAAATAATAGAGTTTTAAAGTTTTTCCTTCTGATTAAACTGGAAGAAATTATTCATAGCAAGCTTTAAATGGCAAAGGCTAAAAGATGAAGTAGTCACTATTAAAATAAAAGCAACTTGATTTTTAATGTTAAGGACACAGTTAAGCATTGAAATCAGGCCTTGAGTTTTAGAAATAAAACAAAATTAAAAGGTTTTAGTCAACATTTTAGAACTTCAAAGATGAAGAGAGAGCAATTCAGCATTTAATACTTTTTGTTTTAAAGGGTTTATTCCAGGTTCTGTGCTCAGGGATTTCTTCTGGTAGTTTTGCGAGATCATAAAGGATGGCAAGGATGGAACCCTGGTAGGTCACTTTCAGGGCAAGCACTCTACCCATTGTACTATCTCTCTGCCCCCTACTAGTTAACTATTATAGTTCCATATATTGATAAAACACACCACTTACATGCCAGGCCCAATCAAGGACATAGCCAAGCACTGGACAGAAAGAACTTCTTACTCTCACTGTCCACACTGCTCACATTATTTAGGATGGGACCAAATTACTTTAAAAACAAATAATAAAGGATCCAAAGTTATAGTACAGTGGATAGGATGTTTGCCTTTCTTATGGTCAACAGGAAC
>PVKC010035822.1:0-13382 GCA_004027635.1 Crocidura indochinensis | reverse complement strand
TTTTTTTTTTTGAGCCAAGATGGCTCACTCCCGCGAGTTCAGAGGATAGCACACGAAAGATAAACACAAAGAGAAGACAAACTCACAGTCCTTTGTAGTTGGCCACTCTAGGCAGCCGTGGATTCGCAGGGATTCCCAGCCTGATGTCACTAGTAGGGAACCTTGCTTTTTCTTATTTACTTTTCTTTAAGCACCATGATTGCAAAGTTGTTCATGATTGAGTTTTAGTTTTATAATGTACAACATCCTTCACCCATGAACATTTCCCACAACCAATGTTCCTGGTTTCTCTCGCACCCTGCATGCAATTTGCTCCTCTCTCTCTCTCTCTCTCTCTCTCTCTCTCTCTCTCTCTCTCTCTCTCTCTCTCTCTCCCCTCCCCCTGTGATTTTTACTATTGTTAATGAAGGGAATACCATGCACATCATTTTATCTCCATTCAACACTGTTTATTTTTTAATAATTTAATTGTGATCAAAGTGAATTACAAGTCTTTCACAGTAATCAACACTCAGTTATTGACCTGATTGATCAGTTTCAATGATTAGTGTCATAGTAGTTCCTTTTCTGCCATAACTGCACTGCTCCACTATTTGTGGCAAGCTTCCTACCATGGACTGGTTCTTCTGGCTCTCCTCTCTATTGTCTCTGGATAATATTACTACATTATCTTTTAGTTTTCTTATATTCCCCCCCCCCTTTTTTTTTTTTGGTTTTTGGGCCATACCCGTTTGATGCTCAGGGGTTACTCCTGGCTAAGCGCTCAGGAATTGCCCCTGGCTTGAGGAGGATCATATGGGACACTGGGGGGATCGAACCGTGGTCCTTCCTTGGCTAGCACTTGCAAGGCAGACACCTTACCTCTAGCGCCATCTCGCCGGCCCCTTCTTATATTCCTAATGAGTGAGATATCTCTGTCTATCTGTATCTGTATCTGTATCTGTCACTCTCCCTCTGACTCATATAAGTACTCTCCATATCTACCCATGTATAAGCAAATTTCATGACTTAAAATTTCCTAACCGCTGCATAATAGTCTATTGTGTAGATGTACCATAGTTTCTTTAGCTATTCAGCTATTCCTGGGCACTTGGGTTGTTTCCAGATCCTCACTGTGATGAACATAGGAGTGCAGTGTCATTTTGTATTGTGTTTTTGCGTTCTGAGAGTATATCCCTAGGAGTAGTATTGCTGGATATATGGGAGCTCAATTTCCATTTTATGGGGAAATATCCATATTGTTTTCCAAAAAAGGCTGGACAACTCAACATTCTCACTATCAGTGTAAGAGACCCTTTCTCCACACATTTGCACCAGAACTGTTTTCTTGTTCTTTATGATGTATGCCAGTCTCTGTGGTGTGAGATAATGCCTAATTGTTGGTTTGATTTGCATCTTCCTGGAGAAATTCACTGTTAGTTGAGGTTGGGAGAAGAGATTCTTTCATCTTCTTTTTCCCAAGGATTTCTTTACCTATTTGTGGATGTTTATTGTTCCATACAAATTTCAGAATTGTTCAAAAGTATTTGTTGATCCACTGCTTAGAAAAATGTCATGGATATTCTTATAGGGACTGCATTAAATCTGTACAATATTTGGAAACTATTGCCATTTTATTAATGCTGACCCTCCCAATCAATCCATGAGCAGGGTATGTCTCCATTTACTTGTGTCCCTTTTTATTTGTTTTGTAGTTTTCTTTGTATAGTTCTTTTACCTTTTTAGTTAAATTGACTCCAAGGTACTTGATTTTCATAGGCACAATTGAGAATGCAATTGCTCTTTTAATATGTCTTTCTTCTCTTCCATTATTTTTGAATAGAAAAGCCATGGATTTTGTGTATTAATTTTGTGGACCGCCACTTTACTATACAAGTCTATGTTTGAAGAAACTTTTGTGTAGATTTTTCTAGACACAGTATCATGTCATCTGCAAACAGTGAGAATTTGACTTCTTTCTTTTCTATCTGTATTCCCTTTATGTCTTTTTCTTCCCTGTTTGCTACATCAAGTATTTCCAATACTATATTGAATAGAAGTGGAGAGAAGGGGCAATCTTGTCCTGTGCCAAATCTTAGAGGAAAGGCTTTTAGTTTTTCCCCATTAAGTATAATATTTGCTGTTAGCTCGTGGTAAATGACTTTGACTATATTGAGAAAAGTTCCTTATATTCCCTTGTTGCAATTTTTTTCATGAATGGGTGCTGGACCTTGTCAAATGCTTTCTTAACATCTATTGATATGATCATATGATTTTTATTTTTTCTCTTATTGATATGGTGTATTATATTGATTGATTTGTGTATGTTAAACTATCTTCCATCCTTGGAATGAATACTATTAGTTCATGGAGTATAACCTTCTTGATGAATTCTTGGGTTCTATTTTGAAGTATTTTGTTGAAGATCTTTGCATCTATGCTCATCAAGGATATCGGTCTATAATTTTCTCTTTTCTGTGTGTGTGTCTCTGCTTTTGGTATCGGAGTGATACTGCTTCATAGAAAATATTTAGGAGTTTATTCAATTTTCTGGAAGACCTTGAAGAGAATTGGCAGCAGATCCTCTTTAAAGGTTTGAAAGAATTCACTAGTAAATCCATCTGGGCTTGTTGTTTTGTTTAGGAGAAGCTTTTTGATTATCTTTTTATTTTCATCAATAGCAATAGATCTGTTCTGGTATTCCAGACCAACTTGGTTCAACTTTGGGAGATTATAGGAGTCAAAAAATTTTATCTATTTCATCCAGGTTCTCTTGTTTTGTGGCATAAAGACTCTCAATATTTGATTACCCTTTGAATTTCTGTATCTGTAGCGGCCACTCTCTTTTCATTTTTGATTTTGCTTATTAATTTGATTTGATTTTGCTTTCTCTTTCTTTGTGAGTCTTGCAATAGTCTATCAATCATTTTTATTTTTTCAAAGAATCAACTTTGCTTTCATTAATCTTTGGATTAGTTTTTGGGTGTCCAGTTTATTAAATTATGTTCTAAGTTTTTTTTATTAAGTCACACCCAACAGTGTTCAGGGGCTACTCCTGGCTTTACGCTCAGAAATTTCCTCCTGCAGGTTCATAGGATCACCTGAGATGCTGGAATTTGAACCACTATCCTTCTGAATGCAAGGCAAATGCCCTACTACTGTGCTATCTCTCTGGCCCCATATGCTCTAAGTTTTATTATTTCCTTCTGTCTGCCTACTTACAGTTAATTTTGTTGCCCCTTTCCTTTACCAATTTCTTTTCCTTTTTTTTTTTTTTTTTTTTGGTTTTGATTTTTGGATCACAACTGGCAGCACTCAGAAGTTACTCCTGGCTCTCCACTCAAAAATTGCTCTTGGCCATCTTGGGGGACCATATGGGATGCCAGGACTTGAACCACCGTCCTTCTGCATGCAAGGTAAATGCCCCACATCCAAACTATCTCTCTGGCCACCCTTTACCAATTTCTTATGCTGTGCCATGAAGTTTTTTATGTAAACCTTTTCTCCCTTTCTGATGAATGCTTGAAAAACTATAAAATCTCCTCTTACTATCACTTTTGCGGTGTCTCTTAAATTCTGATAATTCATGTCTTCACTCTCATTTGTTTCCATAAATCTTTTGATGTCCTCTTTGATTTTATCTCTGACCCAGTGGTTATTGAGGAATGAACTGTTTAATTTCCAGGTGTTAAAGTTGTTTCACCATTTATGTTTTTAATTCACTTCTATTTTGAGTGTATCATGGTCAGAAAAGATAATTGATGCAATTTCTATCCTCTTCATTTTATGGAGGTTTGTTTTATGGCCCATTATGTAGTCTATCTTGGAGAACATCCCATGTACATTGTAGAAGAAAGTGTATTCAGCTTTTTGGTGATGAAAAGTCTTGGGGCCGGAGAGATAGCCTGGAGATAGGGTGTTTGCCTTGCATGCAGAAGGATGGTGGTTCGAATCCCGACATCCCATATGGTCCCCTGAGCCTGTCAGGAGTGATTTCTGAGCATAGAGCCAGGAGTAACCCCTGACCACTACTGGGTGTGACCCAAAAACCAAAAGCCAAAGGAAAAAAAAGGAAATAAGAAAAGACCTATATATATTTACTAAACCATTCTCCTCCATTTCTTCCTTCAAAGCCAATATATCCTTGCAAAGGACAGCTATTTTAACATTTTTAATCTTTAGATAAATAGCAATTATAAAATAAATCTATATAAATAATTTATTATAAAAATCAGGAAGAATATGTAGAATAGATTAATATTTAGGAATATGATCAATTAGCAACAAGCAACATAATCATCAGAAAATATATAAATAGAACAATTTTCTCGTTTTTGAAATGCAGGCTAATTTTTAGTGACTTTGAAATACATTGTATAATATAAAAAGTTACATAAGAACATAGCCATTACTCAAAGAGAATCATATCTCAAAATACTATTTTTGTCCTTTGCTATCATTTATATATAACTACAAACTATTTTCTGCTTACATATTGTCATATATCTGCACTTTTAAAATTTGAAATTATTTAAATCTTACGGTAATTTGAAAGGTATAATACAAAGAGCTACTCTAAACTATTGAAACAACCTCTCTATAGTTTTGGTAACTGCACAAATAATATTCTTTATTCAACAGAATTCAACTAAGAGTTTGGATACTGCTCTTAATTTTTAAGTGTCTTTATTTTCTTTCATTTTAGGAGACTTTAATCCTACTTTTGCTTTCATAAAGTTAGAGTATAGGCCTCTATTTGGCTTTCTCTTATGTTTCTTTCTGCTTATATTCAGTTTATATATCTTTGACATGCTTAGTGGTTTAGTTATATCCTATAATGAGGCATGCAATTTTACTTCTTAGTAATTAGTAGTGTTAATTTTTGTTAACTCACTTGAATAAGTTACTTTCTCTCAGTTTTTCCACCATAAAATCACTTGCCTTTTCTTTGTAATTAGTAAATATTTGAGAAGTTACTGTTATGACTATGTATAGAACCTATTCTTCAGTCAACTCTCTTACAATAGTTTCAATATTCTTTGATGCTGCTTAACTAAATTTATTATTATAATAATAGTTAGCAAATGGTATTTTTGAGACTCATTATTCTGTATATTTTAGCTACTGAAATAAAGAGCTTTTTTTCTATTTATTCATTCATTTACAGCAGTGTGGATCAAGTCCAGCAATACAATATAGAATGACAGTGTTTCCAATGGGAAATAATATATTACTATAATTAATTATTCTTATTAAATTATGCATGTACCTGCCCCCCCAATGATTTAATGTTGTAATTACTAATGCTTTGTAATGCAGTTTGTGATCAGGGAGCAAGATGCCTCCACTTTTTCTTTTTTTCTCAGAATTGCTTTGAATGTTCAAGATCTTTTAAATTTTAGAATTTTTTATTCTATTTCCTTTAAGAATGTTAACTTTATGGGTCTGGAGCAGTGGCACACAAAGTAAGGCATCTGCCTTGCCTGCATTAGCCTAGGATGGACCATGGTTTGATCCCCCGGAGTCCCATATGATCCCCCAAACCAGGAGCGATTTCTGAGCCCATAGCCAGGGGTAACCCCTGAGCGTCCCAGGGTATGGCTCAAAAACAAACAAGCAAACAAAAAGAATGTCAACTTAAAAAAATGTCAACTTTTTAAATAGGATTATATTAAATCTGTAGATTCCTTTCACAAGATTTTGATAGCACTGATTCTATCAATCCAAGAGCACTGGGTGTCACTCTGTTTCTTAGTGTTTTGTTCAGTTTCTTTTAGTAAAATCTTATAGTTTTCAGTCTATTGCTCTTTAAATCCCTTTGTTAGGCTTACTCATTTTTTGTTTGTTTTTGGTACTGCAAGGATTTATAAGCAAGGCATACATATACTCTATTGCTGAGATATGTTGGTTTTTATGCAAATATAGACAAAATTTTCCTCCTTAATTTCAATAGCTTGGGTATGTATAAAATTTTGTGTATTTATTAGTTTTGTGTATAAACAATGTATAAAAATGCAGCATACTAGGGAGATTGCCCAAATCAACTAATTCTTCTCCTTTTTTTAATCTTTTTTTAAAATTGTGACTGAAGTTCATTATACAGAATTATTTACGATACATAGTGACAATGAATGAAGGGCATTCCCACCACCAATGTTGTCCTCCCTCCACTTCTATTCCCAGCATATCTCCCACATCTCCCTCCTTTACCCCCCAGAACCCTAGTGCAACTGGTCTCTACCTTACAGCTTGTTATAGGTTGGGTATCTATTCTGTTTGGTGTTTCAATCTTGTCATTTTTTATTTACACTACATGTTCATATGACTGGTCCTGGTATCATTCTTTCCCCCTCAATTTATGAGGCTGAATGATTCAAGTTATGCTGTTCTGTGGGAGATAAAAGGTTAAGGAAAAGAGGAAAAAAATTTGGTATCAACTACTAAAAAAAAAAAAATCACCGAATAATATCCACAAACGTGGAAAAGAAAGAAAAAAGTGGAAGAAAAAAGAGAAGGCAAATAATATAAAAAAACAAACAAAAAATAAAACAAAACCAGAAAAAGTGCTGCAGTGGCAGGGTGTGTGTTACCCTACCTTTTTTTTTGTATAGGCACAGTAAGTATTGGGGAAGGAAGGAAATTCCCATGGTCTAAGAGATTCAGGGTTTCTCCACTCTTGAAGCACATTGTCATGGGAACAACCACTGGCTCCATACCTTCTCATTGCTATATCCCAGTTTTTTTTTTTTTTTTTTTTGTGTGTGTGTGTGTGTGTGTGGTGGCAGGAACCTTTCCTCTCTGTGTGGATGAGAAAATAAGGCCACCAATCTTGGTATTTGCGCAGGTCCTAGGACAAGGTCTAGGATAGAGTCTTTAAGGTTCTAGAGGTACTCTTCCACCAATGTTGGTGTGTTCAGTTTTCTGTATCATGTGCTCCATGTTTTTGCTCATTCCCTAAGCTGAAGTCTAGGAAATTATGGTTCCAATGGTTCTGCTCAGTCTCTGTTGTCAGAATTGGGCCTCTGTACTAAGAAATCTTGATTTTTGTAAGAGACCTGGGCTATAGCCTAGGGTAGAGTTTTCCTTAATGGTCTCAAGGTACGCTCTGCTCAGTCACAGTCATCAAAGTCAGTTTTCTGTAGTTAGCGCTCTTATTTTTCATAGTTCAAAGGACGATACATCTTCTGATTTCCACTTAGTGTTAGGTGATGTGATAGGACCTCCTGGTCTTAGGTCAAGTTGTCATTTCCTCGCTGTCCTCGTTGTCATATTAACACTGGCACAAGTATATCTCCCAACGCAGCTTAGTTCCTGGTGTTGCATGGGATTGTTTCAGTTCTACGTCTGGGATCTGGGATTTGAGAAGGAACTAACTCTGTCCAATCTCGTGGAGACTGAGTTGTATCCACATGACATATGTCCAGGATGGGAGGCACCCTTGTATAAAAAGTGTGAGTTCTTATCCTTAGAAGATAAGATCTTGCGTCTGAGTCCATGATTTCCTCTTATTTACTGTGCCTATACAAAAACATATGGTGTCCTTTTGTATTGCTGGTGCTATTCTGGATAAGGGTGACAGGCTACACGTATAGTATCTATGGTGTGGTCTGAGCTTTTATCCCAGGCAAGACGTTTTCTTAGGTTTTGACCAAGCAGCACCAACATTGGTGAGGGTAGAGAAAATATGTATATATAAAAATAGTATATATAGATAAAATTGAGATATAAAATTAAAAAAGGAAATTGAGAAAAAAAGGGAAAAAAGGTATTTGAAAAAGAAAGTGATTGGGGAGGCTATCTATGTTTAGGAATGCACATCTTAAGATACATTATTATAAAGGTATTAAGTTAACATAGGCAATATAGGCCTCCCAATTATGTCTTCTGAGATATTCTTGTGGGGAGTGAAAGCCAAGGTACTTTTCATATCACAGACTTTGGTCTAGAGTTTAAGATATGATTTGCGGCATTTCAGAGTCCTATAGTGTCCTTGAGCTGGGGTTTTTGCTGCAGTTGAATTTGGTATCATGCAATCATCCACGATTTGATGGGGGTGACAGGGGTCACAAGCTTGAGTCAGGAGGCTTATTGGTTGTGGTTTCTTGCTGAGACATAAGATGAGGGATCAAGAGGGTGTCTTTCACTGAGGAGCTGGATGGTGGTCTGTTGGGAAGGAGGTCGGTCTTGGTGCCTAACAAGTTAAAACCTGAGGGTAAACAGGGTTAAATAAGGGGGAGATAACAAATCCAGGTTGGGATATGGGGACATAGGAAGGTCTCTGGGTGTGGAAAGGCAATATAGAAGAGGGGCTATATACATTGTATAGATGAAATGTTTAAGGCTAAGGCTCGGTAGTCAGAGTGGACAACTGTATAGAAAGTAACATTCGCTTTAGACACTGACTTCAGAGATCTATTTGAGTGCTATCCTCCATATATAGGATATTCCATTTACTTTCCTACAAATAGTCAAGAATTAGAATATTTTTGGACAATGTTAAAAAGGGTATATGTCGCGCACCTGCACGCTTTTGAAAATGGTTGAGATAAATCTGCTTTGGTTAGCTGTCCGGGGGTTCTTTGGCTAGTTGTCCAGCCCAGTGCCCACCACATACCAGTGCAAGGGACCAACTCCTGGCATGTGGCGTCTCCAGGCCCCCCTTTTTTGTTTTTCTTTTGTTTTTGGGGTCACATCCAGCAGCGCTCAGGGGTTACTCCTGGTTCTGTGCTCAGAAATCGTCCCTGGCAGGCACGGGGGATCATATGAGATGCTGGGATTCGAACCACTGTCCTTCTGCATGAAAGGCAAACGCCTTACCTCCATGCTATCTCTCCAGCCCCCCAAATCAACTAATTCTTTTTTTGGGGGGGGGTTTGGGCCACACCCAGTGACGCTCAGGGGTTACTCCTGGCTATTCGCTCAGAAGTCGCTCCTGGCAGGCACGGGGGACCATATGGGGAACCGGGGGATGGAACCGAGGTCCGTCCTAGGTTAGCGCAGGCACTTTACCTCTAGCGCCACTGCCCGGCCCCCAAATCAACTAATTCTTAATAGAAAAAAGGGTGTATCTTATGTAATATATAATTATATGTACTACATACACATATGTTAGTTATATAAGTGTTAAATGATTTCCTGAAGGATTTTTTGTATAAATAAGATAGATTGATTTGCCCACTAAAACAAACTTTCAAACAGTCCATACATAAAAATGAAAAATGACACCTGTGAAGATACTCAAATTGGGGAGATGGCTCCAAGGACTGGAGCACATTATTAACATGAAGTGATCCTGGATTAGGTTCCCTAAATACTGCGCAGAGAAGACTCTACCCCAGTACTGCTGATTGGCCCCAAACAACAAAGACAAATTTATCTAATAAAAGCGGTAATATTTTTCCAAATTTAAGCAAAACTATTCATTGTTACCATTATTAAAGTTTAGGTAACATGTCAGCAATGGTTTAACATTTGTGATGACTTTTTTTGTTTGTGGTTTTTGGTCACACCCATCTATACTCAGGATTTATTCCTTGCTCTGTCTTTGGGGATAACTCCTGGTAGGTTCAGGGGACCCTGTGGGGTGTCAAGGATTCAGCCAGGGTTGACCATGTGCAAAGCAGACACCCTACCTGCATGTCTTGTACTGCTTTTCTGTTCGGTTGAGATTTTTCTAACTTAATCACATTTTATTAATGTGATGAACTCATTTCCATTCTGTCTATTATGTTTTCTAATTCTTTGTTTTTCAGTTTTCCCTCTAGAGTTTTATGCTTGCTTGTTTGTTTTTGGCCACACCTAGGGATTATTTCTGGCTCTGTGCTCAGAAATCACTACTGATGGGTCTTGGGAGAATATTATGGTAGACCATGCATCAAATCTAGGTTAGTCACAAGCAAGGCAAGTATCCTACCATACTGTATCTCCTGTCTTTGCCCTCTTGTCTTATTTTGAGAACTTTTATTTTGCAATGACTGCCTGAACATTTTTTTTCCTTTTTGTATTTGTGTTAACCAGCAGGTTGTCCTGTGACTTCATGTTGAAACTTTTTGTTTAAAGATAAGTAATGACAAGATCAAGAGTCTTTCTTTGTTCATTTATCACAGTGTGAAGAGAATGCTCAAGAGATCTTGGAATAATTAACTTGTTGGCTATTTTGGTACCAGGGATTTTGTGCTAGGCCCTCACAACTTGATGTATGCACTCTACCACTGAGCTATTTCTGTGTTCCCTAGTGCAGAGTATTATTACTAATGGAGACTTGTGTTTGCAGAATAGTTCCAATAAAAAATATTGAAAATGTACTTTGCATGTAAATTCTAGGAGAATTCATTCACTGTTTTATTTGGGGGTGATGGGTTAGGGGCCAGTCTGAACTTAGTATAATTGTATTTTTTGGCATGGTAAAAGAAATTGCACTACTTAACGTAGACTCTTAAAAAATCCAGATAGGGGCCAGAGCAATAGCACAGTAGATAGGGCATTTGTCTTGCATATGGCCAACCTGGGTTTCATCCCTAGCTTTCTATATGGCCCCAAATATCACCGGGAATGATTTTTTGTTTGTTTTTGGGCCACACCCAGTGATGGTCAGGTCTTTTTTTTTTTTTTTTTTTTTGGTTTTTCGTTTTTGGGACACACCCAGTGATGCTCAGGGATTACTCCTGGCTATGTGCTAAGAAGTCGCTCCTGGCTTGGGGGACCATATGGGAAACCAGGGGATCGAACCGCAGTCCGTCCTAGGCTAGCACAGGCAAGGCAGGCACCTTACCTCTAGCGCCACCGCCCGGTTCCGATGGTCAGGTCTTACTCCTGGCTATGTGCTCAGAAATCATTCCTGGTTTGGGGGACCAAATGAGATGCTGGGGGATTGAACCACAGTCTGTCCTAGGTCAGTGCTTGCAAGGCAAACGCCCTACCACAGCACCACCGATCAGGCCCCAGGAATAATTCTTGAGTACAAAGTTAGGAGTAACCCCTGAGCATGTCTGGGTGTGCCCCAAAACAAACGAACAAAAACCCAGTCAACCAATTCAAGGCTTCTTTGTAATAGGAAAGTGCTTAATGAGCATTAACTGATTATAACAGGTACCTAACTAGCCCCGAAACACTGAAATGTGAGCAACAATTTGTTTTCTCCTCCTCTTCATCTTTCTCTTTTTGGTTTTAGGAACACCTTGTCTCTGTCTCTGTGCTCAGGGATTCCTTCTGGGAGATGCCAAGAAATAAACCAGGATTAGCTCTATGGAAAACATTTCTTCAGCCTCTTTTTCCTTCTTAAAGTAGGTTTAAGTCAAGAATCTAGATCAGCACACTGCAGTCAGAATAACAAGGTCAGGCTCTGATTCCCAGCAGCTCTGACAAGGCATTGCTGAATCATTTGGCTGTTTGAAGTAAATCTGTGGTAAAGGAAACATGCAGTTACATTGAGGTTTTAACATCCTAGTCATTCTCCACCCCCACCCCCCAAGTCTCCCTTCAAACTTTCTAAGACATTCTAATGAAGATAGACTCTGAAAAAGTTCTCTTGGGCACTCCGAATCTAGGAATAATCAGACCTTACTTTTAAAAGACATTTTTTTCCATAGAAGAGCCTGGTGTTGTGTTTTTGCTGGGCCTCATTTATCATCTCCAAGAGAAATAGCTCATCACAGACAAGTTGTTTGGAAGGACCTTGCCTAGTCTTCATTAGGACCCTTCAGAAAGATAGTGGAGGATTCATGCCATGTATTTGGATCTTTGAAGCCCACTTGCTAGATCTTAAAGTCTCGGTGAGAAGAACTCAAACTCACTTCTAATTCAAGAGCCTGATACACTAATTTGGGAGTGTGAGCCCCATTCAGCTAAGGGAAAAAGGGTGGCAGATCACTGATCATCATAAACTTGGAAAAAAATGTCACTCTATGGCATCCCTTTAGTAACATGATTTACTAACCTCAAGTTAGTAAATCATGCCTTTATCATGCTTCTAGCCTTTATCAGACTAAGGGCAGGGTGTAATTTGGTGAAATAACCAGTGGTTTTCTAGATCTGCATTTGATTTCTATGTCACACTGACCAGGGAAGGTTTATTGAGTGTTCTAAAGAGCTCCTTCAACCAAACCTTAGTCAATCTTCCATATTTTCCTCAAGATCCCTTTTCTGCACACAGACTTCATGGTAGAGACTGAGAGTGGAGAGGATAGGCTGAGACACTCCATATCATCTGCTCCAAGCATTAATAGAGGAAAAATGTCCCATCACTGTCAATGGAATGAATATTCTATCAAAATGGCTCTCTCTCATTCTTCAGTATTGAGATTAACTTTACCTGCTGAACATGGTAAAATTTATTTCGGTGGCCTATGACCACCATCTATCAGTGCCCGACCCCTATCTATATAAAACAATAAGCATGATCTTAAGGCACTCTTAGGGGCTGTCTAAGAGATGTATATTTGCTGACATACAACCTGACTTAAGCCAAACACCATTACCCCTGTGACTGATTGGAGGGTGGTCGTAACTGAACAGTTTTATTTCCCTCCAGCAGCTGAGCTCCCTGGCTTGCAGGCTGAACTGACACGGCATTTCAAGTTCTGTTACCAGCTCAATGGTTCTCTTGTAAAAAAAAGAAGAAGAAAAAAAAGAGCACCTCTTCATTTAACCTCTCCATCTTGATCATTGCTGATGGACTATCAATAATTTCAAGTTGGTTGAGCAGTTGGCTGAAGGTTAAATAAATTCTGCCGGCTGTTTGCATGATTATACCCAAGCAAAAGGATTTCAATTTGAACATTTGAAACTGTTTCCTTGCAAGAGTTTTTTGGAAAAATTTCCAAGTCGGGAAAATTGAGAGATTCTCTTTGGTAGGAGGCCAAGCACACAATGAAGGTATCATGATAGTTTCTGAATTTTAGATTTTTTTCCATCCGAGCAAGCTAAGACACAAAGAACCGCTGGCATTAATCTAAGAAATGAAAAATTCCCAGCACACAAACATACTGTTTTTGAAATTGTTCCCATTTTGTTTTGTTATAGGGCTACACCCTGACATGCTGAGAGGCTAATCCTGGCTCAGGCGTGAGCATCTTCCCTGCTGTGCTGGCAAGGGTGGTGGAGTACCAGGGAGCAATGAAATGTGGGGTTCCTGCTTGCAAAGCATGTGCCCATCCCTTTAAGCTATCTCTCTGCCCTAAAAAAAATTTTTTTTTAACAAAATAAACAAAATTGGTGGGGTTTTTGCTTTATCCACAGCTTACTCGGGTTTGTTCCCTGGTATCCCATATGATTCCCTGAGCCTGCTAGGAGTGATTTCTGATTGCAGAGCCAGGAGTAACCCCTGAGTGCCACTGTGTGTGGCCCAAAAATCAAAAGAAAAAAAAAAGAAAGAAAGAAAAAAGAAAAGAAACAAAATTATATTC
>PVKC010035821.1:0-13462 GCA_004027635.1 Crocidura indochinensis | reverse complement strand
GTGTGTGTGTGTGTGTGTGTGTGTGTGTGTGTTTTAGGGAGATGGGCACAGGACAGGAGGAAAGATTTATGGGTGGCAGGGCGGGGTGGGTGTTTCAAAGAAACTCCAAAAGTCGCTCCAATTGCTTTAGTGTCTTGGCTTTCAGGATTGAATTTTATTGCCCGGAAGATCATCTTGGGTGGAGAAGGTGGAAGACCCTGGAGCTGGAGCTGAGTAAGATGTTTCCCAGGTGCCTTTGAGACCCTTTGAGACCCTCTGGCTCTGTGGTCATCAGACACCCCATACCCTACAGTTTCCAGAGGAAACCTACTTATAATGGCAATTATAGGTATATTCAACCTTGAGTAATAAGCTTCATGTGCCGGGCAATGATCCAAGTACTTAATCCTCACCTGTTTTTACTATCATTTTCTAGATGGGGGAAAACAAGGCACAAAAAGGCAAAGCAAAGTCAGAAAGTCAGTGACTGAACTGGTTTTGAACCCTGCAGTCTGGCTCGAGTCCACACTCACTGAACTGCAGCGAATCAAGGACAGAATTGCTGCTTGTGGTACCAGTGACAAAGAGAGGTGCTAGCTAGGAAGGGAGGAAAATCGGGGCTAGCAGATTGTGTATCAAGAGTTCTCTGGCCAATCGGTCCACTTTTCTGGATCTGACCAAAAAAAGCAGAACAAGAAAATAAGCAAAGCCAAGTTCCCATAAGAGTTGCAGCTTTTTCATCTATGTTCCCCTCAAAACATAACCACCATCTATTATTACCACCATCTCGAAAAAACAAGCCCATTTTAATTCTCAAAGTAAGAAAAGGCACTCTCTGAATCAAAAGCAGTCATGCCCATAAAACAACTGTCATTGATTCTGGAATAGTAGAGACATTCCTGTCTTTATTTTTCTCTCATGCAGCGTGCTAGTGAAAATGGCACATTTTAGAGAAGACTGTGTCCAATTCTCTGAATCATTTAAATCATTTAAAGAAACAAAAGCAATGGAACTATAAATACAGCAGAAGGGGCCAGGGCAAAGAATAGCAGGCAGAGCATTTGCTTTACACATGGCAGACCTGGGGGCTCCCAGGCCATCAGGAATGAACCCAGAGTGCAGAGCCAGGAAAAAGACCTGAACATTGTGAGATACCTAAGCACCACCCCCACCACCCCTACCCACAAACCACCCTTAATTATAGCAGGAAGGGTTTCTAAGCCAAGAGAGAGCATTCCTTTGGAGATCTTTAAAGAATTGGCATAGGGCCAGAGAGATAGGAGAGCAGGTAAGGTACTTGCCTTGCAAGTAGCAGAGCCAGGTTTGATCCCTGGCACCCCATGTGATTCTGTAAGCACTGCCAGGAATGATTCCTGAGTACAGAGCCAGAAACAAGTCCTGAGCACAACCAGGTGTGCCCCAAAAGCTGAAAAACAAAGAACAGGCACACAAAACCAGATAGTACAGTGGTTTGGTCGGTTGTATAGTTACATGTGGTCAACTTCATTTCCGTCCCTGGCACCACATTATATGGTCCCCTGAGCACCACCAAAGAGTGATTCCTGAGTGCAGAGGCAGGAGTGACCCCTGAACAGTGCTGGGTGTAGCCCCCAAATAAAAGAATTTTTTTTTTTTGGTTTTTGGGCCACACCTGGTGATGCTCAGGGGTTACTCCTGGCTATTTGCTCAGAAGTCGCTCCTGGCAGGCACGGGGGACCATATGGGGAACCGGGGGATCGAACCACGGTCCTGTCCTAGGTTAGCGCAGGCAAGGCAGGCACCTTACCTGCAGCGCCACCGCCCGGCCCCCATAAAAGAATTTTTTAGGGGCCCGGGAGATAGCATGGAGGTAAGGCGTTTGCCTTTCATGCAAAAGGTCATCTGTTCGAATCCCGGTGCCCCATATGGTCCCCCGTGCCTGCCAGGAGCAATTTCTGAGCATGGAGCCAGGAGTAACCCCTGAGCACTGCCGGGTGTGACCCAAAAACAAAAGAATTTTTTAAAGTGAAAAATAAAAACACATCCTATGTTTAGGATATGAGGTTTGTGCAGCCACTGCCCATGGGATGTGTTGGCCACTTGGGGACAAGATTTGACTTGAGGGAGCGACTGGGTCTTGTTCTCAAAGATGTTTCCTCAGACACGCCAAGAGCTCTTGTCAGGCTTGTTATAGTCCACACCAGATTCTTCGTATTCAGAGCTTGTGGGATGTGGTGGTTGATTCCTTGTCAGTGGGGAGTCTCAGGGGTCTCCATTCATAGAGGAGTGCTCAGCGGAGAGATCCCACCTGAATTTAGTGTTCAGGGCCAATGCTATGAGAGAAGAAAAGGAAAGGAAGAGGTAGACATGTTGGCATGGACTCCTTACAAGGGTTAAGACTGAGTGGATGATCAAGGGGTATGCCTTCCTGTTTCCCCACTTTCCTCAAGTCCAGCCAGGGGCCAGAGAAAATGTTCACTGAGCTGAGTGCAGGCCAGATGTCTGGGTTCAATCCTCAGTACCATGATTCCCCTTGTGTCGCCGGCTGGGTGTGGCCCCAAAACAAAACAGAACAAACAAAGTTTCGACCCAGGATTTAATGCCTCTGTCTGTGCTTCCTCACCAGTTCAAACCTAGCATGGCAGCCACTGTGCTTGGCATTCTTTGCTCTGACCTAACTCAGGGTGTGTCATCTCCCTGTTCTGTGGTGAGGCTGAGTGTGGGCTACCAGAGGAGAAGGAGGACTCAAGGGAGGAAGAAAGAAAGGGTCTGGTATCACTTGCCCATCTAAGGGGTAGGATCATGACCTTCAGGCTGGACCTCAGCAGCTTTATCATTCATCTGCGCATGTATTCAGGTCAGGACTCAAGATTGAGAATTCCTATATAGGCAGGTACAGAGTTGCAAAAAAACTTTCTTTTTCAGTTTTTGGGTCAGACCCAGTGGTGCTAGGGATTCAAACTGAGCCAGTTGGGCAATCCAACTGACAGTTGGCAACCTGCTGACAATCCCTGTGTGTCTGTTTTAATTTGAGGGCCATACCCAATGGTACTCAGGGGTTACTTCTGGCTCTGTACTCAGGAATCACTCCTGGCAGGCTCAAGTGACCACATGAAATGCCGGAGATCGAACCTGGATCAGCATCTACCTGCAAGGCAAGCATCCTACCTGCCCACTGTGCTATTGCTCTGGATCTATCCCTGCACAAATTTATCTTTTTTTTTATAATTTAAAGAAAATACATCATATAGTTGACACAATCGATCATAATACATTTGTTTCAAGATATGGGAAAGCAAAGTTATTGAAAAAATAGAAAGAAAAACTAAAAAATAAAATGGCAGAGAATAAAAAGAAAAAGTACAGTAGAAAGTATATTTGTGAAAATTATTGTATCTTACACGCACATCTTAATCCTAAAATTCTCTCTCCAGGTGTCCCCCAGTGTGACTCATGCAGGGAGGCCAGCTCCTGACACCCAGTCTTTTTTTTTGGTTTTTGGGTCATACCCTGCAGTGCTCAGGGATCACTCCTGGCTCCATGCTCAGAAATTGCCCCTGGCAAGCAAGGGGGACCATATGGGACGCCGGGATTCGAACCGATGACCTTCTGCATGAAAGGCAAATGCCTTACCTCCATGCTATCTCTCCGGCCCGACACCCAGTCTTTATGCTACCAATGGGACTGAGTAGGGCTTGTATACCTTCTCTGCCTTAGAGGCAGGGACAGCAGAGAGCAGAGAGAGCCAAGTTTTCCGGGATGCAAAATAAGATATCAGTCATCTCCCCTCTCCTCTGTGAAACTGAGGTGCCCCCTCTCCTGTTCTCCCAGGGAATAAGTCACTGTGCCTGCAGAAAATCCTGATAATGTACTCTGGTGAGTGGAATTCAAGCTGGGCGTGAGGGTACAAGGCTGCCAAAGGACACTCACTCTCCTAACATCCCTCACGGAAAGGTCCCAAGGCCCCAGCACAGAAATTGGGCTTCTGCTGCCCTCTAATGGAGGAAAGGCAGCATCAGGGTACCCCATCAATCTGGCTTCCTTTAAGAAAAGGGACAGAAATCTTCCCCTTAAATCTTGACCTTCAGATCCTACAGCCTCCAGAGCTGAGTCTTCCTGTCTTTGGGCACACTAGCCATCTTGTTTCCCAGTTCACTGTGTCTTAATCATTGCCTCAGTTTCCTTTGTTCCCCAGGGTTCTGATTCTGGTGTTCTGGTTCATGATGCTCAGGGTTCTGGTTCCGGGAGGCCCTTTCCAGATGCCTGGGGCCTCGCTCCCACTGGGCACTAACTAGTCAGCACTGGAAGATATGGGATTTTGTCTCCTCGAAAATGTGAAACAACTGAACCTCTGGAAAGTGGTAGTCAGCGTGGCCACAGGGGCCGGGGCCGTCTACCTATGTTACAAGGCCATCAAGACTGGCTTACGATGCCAGCCTCCCTTCTGCTCCAACTCTCCAGTCTGCATAGCCCGTGAGTGCTTGGTCCCTGGAGAAAGGGCTCTGTCCCTGGAGACATCTGCTCCTGAGGCCTTCATTATGGGAAGGCCCAAAGTCGACTCCTCACAGTTCCTGTACACTTTTGTCTTTCTCTTCTCTAATTTAATGCCCTGGGGCCCAGGGCCAGAAATACCAGGTTAGGGTCCCCAGGGAGTGGATGATATTCAGTTAGAGACTCAAACCCCCTTGACCAATCTCCAATTATAGTTTCATCCCAGCATCTGGGATGTGTCTCTTGGCAAACATCGCATCAGTGGTTGGTCCAGTGGAAAGTCACCCTGAACTCCTTAAGTGCAGTTAAATTGGTACCAGATTCAAAAATAGTGCCCCAAGTCTGGGGGTGTTACTCAGTGGTAGAGCAGATGCCTCATACATGTGAAGCCATGAATTTAACCTTCAACCCAAAAGCAGGACCCTTCAGTCATCCTGCCATCTGTTGGAATAACATTGCCATACACTGGTGGTAAGGAAAGGCTGCAGAGCAGGGCTGTATGGTCAGGAAAACAGTAGAGTCAGGCTTCTGTCCTAGGATGTTAGTGAGCAGGGGTTAGACTCGCTTGTGTGCAGTGTACACCATTGTTTCCTCAACATGATGGTTCTGCATCTCAGATTAAGGCAAGGCAGCTGTATGTCTGGGTTCCTCTCCCCCACCCCCAGTCCCTTCCTGTCCTTGCTTCTGAGTGTCCAGCCTGAGATGACTGGGGATGACTCCCTAGGCCTGGCTGTGGAGCGAGAGCGTCTTGGGCGGGACACGGGTGAGCTTCGAAAGCTTCTCAACTCTTTGGAGTGCAATCATGACGAATTCACCAAGAGCATGATCCTGCATAGTATCACCCGCTGTGTGTACTTGCTGGAGGCTGAGGTGAGGCTGGGCTGCAGGCGGGTCTTCCTAGCCAGCTAGGCCCCCTAAGGCCTCCAGCTGTTATCCCCATCCTCCCTTTGTTGGCCAGACTGTGTCCAGGGGACAGGATGTGTCTCTCTCTCTCTGGCTGCTGGTGGGAGGGATTGTGCTAAGGGATGCTGGCAACACAAGGGAGTAGGGGAGGAGGGGTGATGGATGGAACCGGGCTGTTTTCTTCTCCTGCCTCTTTTGTTCCTTCTGGCACATTCTAGGCCGCTGCTTGTACTAATGATGACATCAGACTGGTGGGCTGCATGCTGGATGACAAGGACAACTGTGTCAAAATCCAGGCTCTGAATGCACTTAAGGCTTTCTCTGGCATCAGGAAATTCAGGGTTAAAATCCAGGTGAGCATCAGGACAAGCCCAGGGTCTGTGGGCCCCTTCAAGACCACAGAGGGTCAACTCTTGAAGTATTAGGGAAGAGGGATCAAGTTGGTGACCAAGAAGCAGGTTTTCTTTTGGAAATAAGGAAAATGGCAACCAGATTCCCAGGAGGGCCATAAAAGTCTTTGAATCTCAGGAATAAACTGAAATGGGATGTAAGGGGTAGCTCTGATTCCCACATGTCAGAAAGCATCCCCCAAAGTTTCTTTCTAACAATAGCCAATTTTCAGAGACCAACTAGTTCAAAACCGATATAGTTTATCTTTTTTATTTTATTTTATTTTATTTTGGTTTTTTGGGCCACACCCGGTGACGCTCAGGGGTTTACTCCTGGCTATTCGCTCAGAAGTCGCTCCTGGCAGGCACGGGGGACCATATGGGGAACCGGGGGATCGAACCGCGGTCCGTCCTAGGTTAGCACAGGCACCTTATCTCCAGCGCCACCGCCCGGCCCCCGATATGGTTTATCTTGACTCAGAGAGCCCACAAGTCCCCATTATTCTTGGAGAAACACACAGAAGATTTCATGATTCCAACCCCAGGTTTGGGAATCCACTCAGAATGACTCACCAAACTCAGGAAAAAAACATGGTGCTGGAGTTGGTGGCTTGCTATATAATGGAACAGTCACACCAAGTGGAAAGGAAGGGGTAGGGATGGGAATGGGCAGTATTACTGGCACCTGCATGTTCTTTCCAGACCATGAAGTCAACTGGACTCTGTCAAGGGTCTAATAGACATTTCACTCTGTAGACATAGTTGATTCTTTACTGGTTTGTGATTATTTGCTTTTCTGCCCAGAATTTAGGGAGAATGTTGAACACTCACTCTAAAGCCTGCTTGGTCTTCCAGGTCTCAGTTCCCCTTCTGAAAGGACTCTAAAGTCACCTGAAAAGCATTAACTAAGGGGATGGAAGGGTATTCAAGTTAAATTATTCCTTTATTATCTATAAATAGCAAAAAAGAAATTGCACATTTCTATCAGGAAATTGCAAGAAATTTTAGGAGCTGTGACCATTATAAGGACCGTTATAAAGACTCAAGGTTTATTCTCATTGTTCCTCATTGTCCCATACTGAGTTGGTCTGAGGCTGGCAGCTGGGCCACTGGTAGTCTCTCTACTGTCATGTTGAGAAATCCCCGCTCCTAAATGTCTTCCTCCCAGGTCCCTGCTCCCAGGCATACCTGTTTCCTTACCCATCCTCTCCTTTTTCCTGCCAGTGCTTCCTGTCTAGAATTGGGGTCAGTTTCTGTCCAGGACCCCTTCCTTCCTGAGAGTGTCTGTCAAGCTGAGGGCTCCCCCAGCTCCTTCCCTTTTCTTTCCAGCATGTTCCCCACCTTTGCATGTAGGAAATCAGAAAAGACCTCTTCCTTGACCTCCAACTCTCCCTTGACCAAACAGCCTATTTCTCCAAATTAAAAGCTAACCTTCAGGGGCCCGGGAGATAGCATGGAGGAGGTAAGGCGTTTGCCTTTCATGCAAAAGGTCATCGGTTCGAATCCCGGTGCCCCATATGGTCCCCCGTGCCTGCCAAGAGCAATTTCTGAGCATGGAGCCAGGAGTAACCCCTGAGCACTGCCGGGTGTGACCCAAAAAACAAACAAACAAACAAAAAAACTAAAAACTAACCTTCAAAGTATATGAGCACTGGGATCAGAGATAGTACAAAAGGTGAAAACACTTGCCTTGCACATAGCTAACTCCAGACTCATCTTTAACACCACTTGGTCCCTGGGTCCCTGGACCCAGGTCCCCATCACCACCACACAGTGCCCCTGAGCACTTCTGGATGTAATCTGACCACCAAGTCCCTTCCAAAAGTATAAACATTATGTATGTGTACAGTGTATACTAACAACACTCTAAAACAAAGCATTCGTCACAAAAACTCAGACTACAATTTAAAAAAAATTGATTACTGAAAGTCAATTTTTACCCCTGAAACTAGGGACCCAGCATTTTTCCGTGTTTGTTTACCAGGTCATTGGTTCCTTCTTCTCTGTCTCTCCCTTCCTTTTTTCTCTTTTTCTCTTTCTCCTTTTTTTTCTCTTTCTCTCATTTTTCTCTCCTCTCTATATATCTCTCTCTCTTTTCCCTCCCTCCTTTTATGTCTTGGGTCTGTACTCAGTGTTGCTCAGGAGTAATTCCCAGCAGTGCTCAGGGGACTTGGCAGTGCCAGATGGCATCTGGGCCTCTCCTGTACAAAGCACACACTCAGCCTTGTTGAATTCTCTCTCTAGCCTTGATCCATTGATTCTTTTCACTATAGTTTTACCTTTAATCTAAGTACCCCTACTTGGAGGCCAACAGGACAAAGCACTGAATATACTGAGTTAGCCAAATGTGGCTTGGAAAGTCTTTTAAACGTCTTGAACAGGAGCATACAGTTTGTAACCTGTGATTTACCTCTAAGTCCCAGCTTTGAAAGAGTTTTCTTACTGCTGCAAGGAGCTGTTTCCTTCTCTCTGAAGGGGGGAACATTGGAGCCAAGAGCAGTCTGCCATGTTGGTTACCCTTTTGCTCATGTGTGGCACTTGGGTTATTTCCGGTTCCTGTTGCCCACGTGGTTCCAGAGCTTTTTGCAGATGTGGGAGGTTGCTTTGGAGAGAGTCTGCAGAATAGTTTTTGTTGTTGTTGTTGTTTTGGTTTTGGGGTCACATCCAGCAGTGCTCAGGGATTACTGCTGGCAGGCTCAGGGGACCCTATGGGATACCAGGAATTGAACCCGGATCTGTCTTGGGTCGGCTGCGTGCAAGGCAAACACTACCGTTGTGCTGTATCTCCCCCCACACACACACACACACAGACACCACCTCTGCATGAGATCTTCTGCTGCCCTGATGCTTGGTTTTATAGCACTTCAATTTCTTTTTGTTGTTGTTGTTGTTGTTTTGATTCCCACCCCTTCATTTTGTTGTTTTATATTTGGGGGGTCATACCCAGAGGTGCTCAGGGGTTACTCTTAGTTCTACAGTCAGGAATTACTCCTAGCGATACTCTGGAAACCTTATAGGATGCTGGAGAGTGAACCCAGGTTAGTTTTAAGCAAGACAAGTGCCTACCTACTGTATTATCACTCCAGTCCCAATACACTTCAACTTTTTTGACATCAAACTTGTGAAAAAAGCCCATGAAAGGTATCTGGCCCCTCCCTTGTTCTTTACTTCTTCACCCTAAAGGCCCTCTGAGTTTCCCTGGATCGTAATTCTCAAGCAAGTCAATTTAGCTTAAAAAGTTGGTTAAAATGAAGATTTTTTTGGGTCCCCCACATGAAGAACTGCTGAATCAAATATGCATGAGTTCTATCTTTTCCAGTTCTCACTGCAGTGAAAGCAGTTACCCACTAGTCCAATTGCCATCTAGAAATGCTCATTTGGATGCCTCTCCCTTCCCTGGGGTTCCTCTGACCACCAGATCTACAGCCAGCTGGTGCACTTCCACTGCCTAGAGGTTCTAACCCAGCGGTAAACTGAGTTGACCCTAGTCCCTGCACAAAGTGGTCGTTTCATGTGGACATCTTCAAAGTGCTCCTGCAGAATGGGGACAGAATGGGTTGTATGCAGAGTGGGGTTACAGAAGACAGTAAAGTGGGGAAGGTGCTTTCCATATGCATGCCAACTCTGGTTTGATCCCCAGCACCACATATGCTCCTCTGAGCATATTCCTGAGCACAGAGCCAGGAATAAGCAGCAAGCAGTGCTGGAGGTGGACTGCAAACCAAAAAATTAAACAAAAATCAATTAATGGTCAACTCTACCACCTTGCCCCAACCAGAGTCATATATACTGCTTGATTCAAGCTCTCTCACTCTTGGGCTGATCCTTGCATCTGTGTTTTCTGCCATCTGAAATTCTGCCCCAGGTTACTGACCTGTTTCAGCAGAGAAATGTGGACATGGTTGGGATGGGGGAGTAGAGTTCTAATGGGAATGCTGGGGTTTCTGCTCCAGGATTCTGTTTTTTTGGGGGAGCTAACCTGGCAGTGCTCAGGGGTTACTTCCTAGCTCTGTGATCAGGAATCACTGTTGGCAGGTTCAGGGGACCATATGAGATGCCAGGGAATCAAACCTGGATTGGCCTCATGCAAGGAAAATGCCCTATACACTATCCACTGCACTATTGCTCGGGCCCATGCTCCAGGAATTCTTGTCTTCCTTTTACATGCTCCACAAAGGTATAGCTTGTGAAGTTATCTTTGGTAATACTTCTCAGTCCAAGCACCTGGCAGAAGCCAAGATGTCTTTATTTATTCAATACACATTGAAATGCACATGGAAATGCTTACTCTGTGAGGAGGCATCATGTGAGGCCCTACAGATTAAGCCGTAAATAGACTGGCAACGATCCTTGTTCCTGAAGAATTTGTATTCTAGTAGAGTAAGGGAGGCTGTGCATAAATAGGCAAGATAAGTGTTTATCTTATGACAAGTGCTTGGAATGAAATTAAGAAATGAAAGACTGACATTGGGGTGAACTATAATATTACAGGAGAAAGGCCTGGAGAGATAGCATGGAGGTAAGGTGTTTGCCTTTCATGCAGAAGATCATTGGTTCGAATCCCAGCATTCCAGGTGGTCCCCTGAGCCTGCCAGGAATGATTTCTGAGCACAGAGCCAGGAGTAACCCCTGAGCACTGCCAGGTGTCACCCAAAAACCAAAAAAAAAAAAAAAATTATAGGAGAAAATCTTGGGGCCAAAAATAGTACAGGGGATAGAGCATTTGCTTTGTGCGGTCAAACCAGGTTTTTTGTTTTGTTTTCTTTGTTTGTTTGTTTTTGGTTTTTGGGTAATACCCAGTGGCGCTCAGCGGTTACTCCTGGCTCTATGCTCAGAAATCATTCCTGGCAGGCACGGGGGAATCATATGCTGGTGGGGATCTGAAACTGTACAGAAGACATTTGGGTAAATATTTCATCCATTTCTTAAAGAACTAGCTATGTATTTGCCATAACAAATGAGTAGCCACAGTCCTGGGCACTTATCTTGAAGGAATGAAAACATATATCTATGCAATAATCATAGTAGCTTTGCTTGTACTAGTCCCCAGAGAAAAAAATAACCCAAATGTCTCTTAGTGAAGGACTGGGTAAACAAGTCGTGGGACATCTATACTGTAGGCTAGTACTCAGAAATGACAGAGAATGAACAAGTACATTCATTGTTCATTTTCTCCAGGTCACTTAAGTGAGTTGCAGAAGGTCAGAAAATAGGATTCGCATCTCCATGTGACAAAATTGTAGAATTGGGAAATGGTTAGGGCTGTTTTGGGTGGGAAGGGGTAAGTACGATGAAACATCTCAGTGGAGATGAGACAGATTTTTTTTTTTTTTGGTTTTTGGGCCACACCCGGTGACACTCAGGGGTTACTCCTGGCTATTCGCTCAGAAGTCGCTCCTGGCAGGCACGGGGGACCATATGGGGAGCTGGGGGATCGAACTGCG
This sequence comes from Crocidura indochinensis, assembly GCA_004027635.1. Taxonomy (NCBI): domain Eukaryota; kingdom Metazoa; phylum Chordata; class Mammalia; order Eulipotyphla; family Soricidae; genus Crocidura; species Crocidura indochinensis. The sequence goes on along the minus strand of PVKC010035821.1, from coordinate 2,277 downwards.
GTCCGTCCTAGGTTAGCACAGGCACCTTACCTCCAGCGCCACCGTCCGACCCCCATGAGATGAGACAGTTCTAATGGCATTTTCGGTCTTTATCAGTGGTGATTACACAAACCTATAGGTATGACAAAATAGCAGAGAACTAGACAAATTATTGCACCAATTCCAATTTTCTAGTTTTGACATATTTGTATTTAAGTTCTTGGAATGGACAGCTAGTATAGAGTATAGTAGGTAAGGTACTTGCATTTTACATAGCTGATGGGGTTCAATTAGCCTGAGTATTGCTGGATATGACCAAAAAAAAAACTCAACCAATTAGTTCTCTATAGTCAATGGTAACCAATTATACATTATATATAATTATACATTATGGTTATGCAATAATGACGTCAGGTGTGAGCATGAATAGGAATATGGAAAAGAGTATATCTAATCTCTCTGGGCTATTTTACAACTTCCTGGAAATTTATAATTATTCAAAAATAGCTCAAATAGGAGGAGCAGCTCAAATAGTACAGTAGGTAGAGTGTTTGTCTTGCAAGTGGTCAACTGGGGTTCTAGCCCTAGCAATCCATCTGGTCTCCCAAGCCCAGGAGGAGTGATTCCTGAGTACAGAGCCAGAAGTAACCTCTGAACATTGCTGGGAAAGATCCAAAAGCAAACAAAAGAGCTCAAATATTAGTTACATGAGTTAGTACAAGCAGGAAACATAAAGTTACAGAATAGTGGAGAGATACTACAGAGCTTAAGGCACCTGCCTTGCAACGGCTGAACTGGGTTCAATTCCTGGCACCACATATGGTCCTCTGAGCCCCATGAGTACAGAGCTAGGAATAAGTCCTGAGCATTACCAAATGTCAGCCCCCAAACAAACAAGCAGATGAGAGAAAGTTGTAGTGAAATCTTTAAAAAAGAGGCCAAAGAAGGCCTCAGGAGAAGGAGGTAGATATCAACACAATCTTGAAGCATTCCAACGGGAACAGCCTGTGCAGAAACCTAAAATAGACATGTGCTCGTATTGCTTAAGGAAGAACCATGAGGCCTGGTGAAGGGAACCGGAAGGAACCCTTGAGACACTAGGAGAGGAGGAGCTAGAGAGGGGGAGGGACAGAGTTGACAGTATGAAATGAATGAACTCAGGAGTCACTTAAACAATCAGCTGTTCTCAAAATAGTAGTAGTGGAGCTGAGGGAAATGACACAAGCAGGGAGTCAGAAATCCCAGAGGGAGTTGATGGTGACTTGGAACCAGGTCATGGGAGTGAGATGATCATGGATGGTGAGAAGTGAGTTGAGGGTGGGCTTCTGAAGATAGGACTGGAGGAATTTTCTGAAGTGTTAAGAAAGATGGAGAGGTAACAGTGGTCAAGGAGGACCACAGCTCTGGGGCATAAGGAGTTGGAAGACTGAGATGGGAAAGGCAGTGGATGGAACCTGTTGATTCCAAGAGGCCACAATTTTCACTGTAGGGAGAGAAGGTGACTTGGCACCTGTATATAAGTCTGATGTTCAGGGATAGTTCTAGGCTGGAAGCTTAACTTTTTTTTGTTGTTGTTCATTTGTTTTGTGTAACATCCAGAACTGCTCAGGACTCTGCACTCAGGACTTACCCCTGGTAGTACATAGGGGAACATTTGGGGTGTTGGGAACCAAAATAGGTATTGGGGACCAAATTAAGCCACATTCAAGGTGAGCACTATACTCACTGTACCATCAATGTCTGAAGATGGAAACTTTAAAGTCATCAGCCTGTAGACAATATTTGAGTCTGGATCTTACCACTTCAAGACAAGAGGGAGAGAGAGAGACAGAAAGAGGAGAGAGAGGAGAGAGAAAGGGAGAGAGAAGAGAAGAGCTTGGAAAGAGAAAAGTCTGAAAGAGAAGTCAAATGAAGAAATAATTTCAAGGAGTTGAACATGATTAACTAGCTCAAAAACTGTTGGCAGGTTTAAGTTAGAGGGATTGTTTATTGGGTTTGGCTCACTGTCTTGGGGGAAAAGATATTAAAGGGGTTCATTTGGAGGAGGGAAAACTCAGTGATTGAGCACTTGCCAGTGTGTATGAGGCCCTGAGTTTCATTCCTAGCCCCATCTCCCCGCATAAGAAACTGCAAATAATAGAAAATATATTTTAGGGGCCCGGGAGATAGCGTGGAGGTAAGGCGTTTGCCTTTCATGCAAAAGGTCATCGGTTCAAATCGGTTCAAATCTCCCGGTGCCCCATATGTTCCCCCGTGCCTGCCAGGAGCAATTTCTGAGCATGGAGCCAGGAGTAACCC
>PVKC010035820.1:0-13411 GCA_004027635.1 Crocidura indochinensis | reverse complement strand
AGAAAGAGCCAAGAGGTTTATATCCAAATAGATCTCCATGGAGCAACAATGATTTAGTTTGGAAGTAAAGTTTGGGGAATACCGCCAGTCAAAGCTGCAGAACACCAGGAAGTTCTGAAGACCTGTACACTTGTCAGCTAGCTTACAAGTTTGGTCCAAGACAGGGTCAGTGATCTCCTTGCCAATAGTGTAGTGCCCAAGGACATAGTTATTGGCAGCTTCTTTCTTGCCTGTGATGAGTGCTCTGGGTGGAAAAACATTATTTTGATGATGAAAGGGCACAAGAACTATTAGGGAATAATACTATTCTACACATAGTGTAATGTAAAGCCAAACCTTTGGGAGGCCTTCATAAAAACCAACTATAATTTAATATAAACCAACTAATATATAAAAGTAAAAATAATTTTAATTTGATATTTCTCTTTTTTAAGCATTTTCATTGAAGTGCCAGTATTCACGATACTTTTGGTTTGCTTATTTGGGGTATCTGGCAGTGATCAGGAATCACTCCCAGCAGGCTCTGGGAATTATATGAGATGCCGAGGTTTTTAACCTGGGTCCGCCACATGCAAAGTAAATGCCCTCCCTGCCTCTGCAAGTTGCAATTCTCCAGAATTCACAATACTTTTTTTTTTTTTTTTTTTTTTTTTTTTTTTTTTAGTTTTCAGGTCACACCTAGCGGTGATCAGTGGTTACTCCTGGCTCTGCTCTCAGAGCCTGACAGCCTGGGGGGGGCCATATAGGATGCTGGATTTGAACCGGGGTCCTTTCTGTATTGGCCACATGCAAAGCAAATGCCTTACTGCTATGCTATCACTCCAGCCCCAGAGTTCACAATAATTTTAAGCACACTTTTCAATGCAACATCATTCTACCACCAGAAAGCCTATTATCCACTAATATCCCAAATATTCCTAATTCCTAGCCCCATGTAGTCTCCCAATTTCTTGCCCCATGTCTATTTAAATAGACAAAATATTCAATTATGATGACTGAGCATTTAATTTTTTCCATTACTATGTTTCTTTTTTATCTCATATATAGTAGAGATTTTTAAAAATATTTATTATGGCGGTAGTATCACCTACCTGCTTAGATGAATCAAGCTAATCTCCTGAAATTCCACAAATTTATAAGGACTTTTTTCAAAACTATCTTTTTAATAGATATGTATATTTAAAAATTAACATTAAGATAATTTTCTGTGCAAATACATTTTAAAATTTGCATGAAATAAACCATCCAAATGTAAAATTTATTTATTTATTTATTTGGTTTTTGGGTCACACCCGGCAGCGCTCAGGGGTTACTCCTGGCTCCATGCTCAGAAATTGCTCCTGGCAGGCATGGGGGACCATATGGGGCACCGGGATTCGAACCAATGACCTTTTGCATGAAAGGCAAACGCCTTACCTCCATGCTATCTCCCGGGCCCCATCAAATGTAAAATTTATTAAGAATAAAGATAATTAAGAAAGATTTAAGGGAGGGCTGAAGAGATAGCATGGAGGTAGGGAGTTTGCCATTGATGCAGAAGGACAGTGGTTCGAATCTTGGCATTCCATATGGTTCCCCAAGCCTTCCAGGAGTGATCTCTGAGTGTAGAGCCAGGAGTAATCCCTGAGCACTGCAGGGTGTGACCCCCCCAAAAAGAAAGCCAAAACAAAAAGAAGCAAAACAAAAGATTTAAGGGGGAAATCTGACTAGACCAATAAAATTATAAAAATGGTTTTTCACGAGAAAAGTAATCTTAATTTTGTCTTAGAAAATATTGCGTTATGGGTATTGCTGATGTTTCTGCAACCATCAGTATAAGATTGTAATAACAATCTCTTTGGATGTAAAAATATTGGGATCATATAAAGAACATTCAATATAAACAAAATGTTAATTTGTTATTGGGCATGTATAAAATTCCTTAGCATGCTAGGAGTAAATAAATCTTTTTAATGTAGTAGAGGGCAACTATAAGCAATACACTCAATGTCAAGTGCTAAGAAGTTTGTCTTGACTTTTATAAAAGCTTCCTTAAAACATTTTGCAAGTCTAATTTTGTGGCTATCACCTGTTACTAAAACTTTTTAAGGTATTTTTAACCTATGCATTATTTTTTCCAGGAAGATATATTCTTCATAATTAAAGTATAAACATTAATAGGTGTTTCCTAACATGTGGTAGTTCCATTTATCCTCATCCAGTTGATCTGCCCTTGGTACTGTCAGTCTGTTTCATTAGAGATATCTAGGGTTATAATAAAACAGATACAATTTGGTTTCCAGTTTGCATTCATTCTCCTAATGGTGTTAAACAATGTGTTTATGTATTCATGTGGAGTTGGAAGATGTCTTCTCACATCTTTAGCTTATTTTTTGTTGAGGTAGTTACCTTTGCTGTGGGGCAAGCACAAGGCGTATCCTTGACACTGTGCTCAGGAATCATGAGTGTCAGAGATCACACCTGAGTCAGCAGCTTCATGACAAACATTTACCTACTAAAACATATTTTGAGTCCAAGATTTTTTATCTTTTTATTGCTGCTTTGTATTGTAAAGAAAAGTATTGTTTTATAGGCTAGATGTAACTTCTCTGTTAATATATATCTAGTTCTTCAACTTCTTATTTTTCTTTGATGTGATCTTTTTATAAGCAGAAAGGTTAAATTTACAAAGTCCAACTTACTATTATTTTGTTTTTCAATACTTTCTGCATGCTAAGGAATATTAGGATTTATCAATCTCCTGATATGAAAGTATGAAGTCTTTCTTTATTTTCCTCCAGAAACTCTAATGCAACCCTATATCAGTTACATCACTTTTTAATATCCCATTGTGCTTTTCAAACATAAGAAATCTTTAATAGAAGAAATGGGACCAATTCAGAAAAGGATCCGGATATGGTAACAGGCCAGGCAGCTGAAGTCCAAACACTGATCACAGCTGTCTCTGGAGTGTGAGGGAGTGGAGAAGTACCTCCCCCAGTAGTGGGCTCAAAGGGCTATTAAGTAGGCAAGTCCACCTTTTTTTTTTTTAAATGGAGAGCAGCATATGGAGACAAGCATTGTGACTTTTGATGTGCAGCAGGGGTGGCTCTGCCCTCACCTCTAAGTCACAACACATTCACACGGAGATTCTTCATTTCTGCCCTCTCTTGACAAACTGGTTGCTTCCTCTGACAGCATCTGGAGTTATCCGGAAGAATGTTACAAGGGCATTAACTCACTTTCTTTTCCTGAACATATTTGGACCTTCCCAAGCATATAACGTCAGTGCTCTGACTTATGTAGGGTGAAGACTAAAATTGGGAGAGAATTGACTCTCATGGAAGTGCTCACTGGCTACACAGCCACTGAGGTAGTCCTGGCCACTTTTCCTGCTTCGCTTTCCCCCTTTCCTTACTTCTGTTGTTGGAACTGCAATGACTAAGAGTTACCCTGGGTTGGTGCCTGGACCCTTGGTCACACTGCACCAAAGCTGGATTAATTGCTTGTGCCACTGGGGGAATCAGAAACATCAGTACCACCACAGGATGGCACTTGTCATGAGAGATGTGTCAAAAATCCAACTCTTAGCCACAGGTTTGAAATTCCTTTCCAAGTAAGAAAAGGTATTAAAGACATTATGGCAATAATGCCCAGAGACAATAGAGGTGAGGGCCAGAATGATCAGCTCACAGTGTGAAGCTCACCACAAAGAGCGCAAAGAGCAGTGAATGCAGTTAGGGAAATAACTACACTAACAACTAGCATGACATTGTTAATGAATGAGAGAGGCAGGGGTAGGGGAGCTGTGAGGGGGTATTGGTGATGGGAATGTTGCACTGGTGAAAGGGGGTGTTCTGTTTATGATAAACTCAACTACAATCGTGCTTGTTATCATGGTGCTTGAAGATTTTATATATAAAAAAAGAAAAATTTCAGTCACCAGTGTTTTAGAACTATACATTATATATCTATGCCTGATTTTAAACTTCAAGTATAGATTCTTCCACATCCTCAGGGAAACTATCCAGGAATATGAATTACCCACTTTGAACCTATGTTGACCTTTTTTTTCTTTTCATTTTTGTTTTGTTTTGTTTTGTTTTGGAGTCATACTGGCAGTGAAAAAAAAAGAAAATGGAAGAAAGAAAGAAAGAAAGAAAGGAAGAAAGAAAGAGAGAGAAAAAAGAAAGAAAAAAAGAGAGAAAAAAGAGAGAGAGAGAAAGAAAGAGAAAGAAAGAAAGAAAGAAAGAAAGAAAGAAAGAAAGAAAGAAAGAAAGAAAGAAAGAAAGAAAGAAAGAAAGAAAGAAAGAAAGAAAGAAAGAAAGAAAGAAAGAAAGAAAGAAAGAAGGAAAATCTACATCCTAGAAACCTAATCATTGCCGGCCCAACCCCACCACCACCCCCTCCCACCAACCTTTACACAGAGAATCTGCCTGGGAGTGCCTGAGTATCTCATACCCTGTGATGCTTGAGCTACCTACAGTTGATTGGGTCAATGAAAGTTACATGAGCAGTCTAATAGACTAAGCCTCTAAGAAGCTGGTCAGCAATATTTTGGTGACTCCTTGAAAAGATAAGATCCTCCTAAGATCAAATTTTCCTTTTGAGATCTGAGATTGAACACAGGAGAATTTATATAAAGATGCAATCAGAAGAGGAAGAAAAAATGAGAAAAAGCTCAGAGAGCTGAAAAAAAACTATGAAAGATTGTGATAGGAGCAATATTTTGAACTGAAAGGAAACTGCAGGAGACAATGGTCTACAGAAGAGCTGCTCAGATCAGAAAGCAAATGTGCCCATGATTGCAGATCCCACAGCTTAGTTCCTGTGCAGGGATCCGTGAACTTATATCAGCCCCATGGCTGTGAGCAGTCTGTAGAAATCTCTATCACCACCAAATGGTCTGGCCAAACAGTAAGGGGAGTGGGGGGAATGAAAGTGAGGGTATGAGAAAAAGCAAAGTAAATAGAATACAGTAGCTAAAGTAGTGACTTCTTAAAGTGGTTGCCAATATTCCTATATAAATGGGATGGAGACATGTTTAATAGTACCTGTCTCAACTGAGAAGACAGAAGTCCTCAGGACCTGTGATGACAGTGTTTCTACTAATCTAGAGATTCTGTGTCTTTGAATACTGACTGGCTATTGCCTTGTTAGCTTTGTTTTTGTTTATTTTTATGATGATTGGTTTTTTTGTTTTGTTTTGTTTTGTTTTGGGTCACACCCGGCAGTGCTCAGGGGTTACTCCTGGCTCCATGCTCAGAACTTGCTCCTGGCAGGCACGGGCGACCATATGGGGCACCGGGATTCGAACCGTTAACCTTTTGCATGAAAGGCAAAGGCCTTACCTCCATGCTATCTCCCGGGCCCCATGATGATTGTTTTTATTTATTTTTAAAGCCATATCTTTTTTTTTTTCCTTTGGTTTTTGGGCCACACCCAGCAGTGCTCAGGACTTACTTCTTAGCTCTGTGTTCAGAAATCATTCTTGGCAGGCTCTGGGGACCAGATGGGATGCCAGGAATTGAACCTTGCTGCATGTAAGATAAATGCCCTTCGCAATGGAATGACACTACCTTGTCAATCCTAGGAATAAAGTAAAGCAATAGTCATTTTATGTGCTCGGAGAAACCCCAACTGTGTTCTGAGGGTATACAGATCACAACGAAAGTAATTTGCAAATTGCTGCAGAGAAACCTGCAGGCCAGTGAGTCAGGGGTGCTCTGTCATCCTCTTGCACTGAAGATCTGGTGACCATGAAGACAGTAAACTGAGGAGAAAAGCCTTAGGCTAAAAATGTAAAGGCCACATCAGGTATAAACAGTACCTCACTCAAGGTAAAAAAAAAAAAAAGAAGAAGAAGAAGAAGAAGAAGAAGAAAGAAAAGTGGCATCACCATCCAGCTACAAAAGATAGTACAGTGAAGAAAATGCTACATATTTTTTCAAGTCCAGGAGCTGCTTAGCTAGCACAAGATAGTGACTTAGAACCACAAATATTAGGTAGGGCCACCTCCACACCTCCCATCTCACCCCACAAAAAACAAAATCTCACTAATTCTTTTGAAATTTGGTTTCTGCCTCTGATCACTAACTGTGATCCTGCACTGTGTTTTCTCAGCACGGCACCAATTGCTGTCAATGTTAGAGGCTTTGTTAAATGTGAACTGCAGTTTGCAACTTTTAGCCTCTTTTACCCATGTCATCACTCTCTGCACATTTGGCAACCACTAATTTGTTCTCTGTGTCTATGAGCTTTATGTACAGACTGGACAGTATCACTGGTAACATATGAAAATTAAATTAAGCCAAATAGGATTTATTCTTACTTGTTTTATTATTCTTGGCCTGCAGTCATGGATGCTCGCAGGGTAGTATTTCTGAGGCTCTTTAAAAAAAGATTCCTATATTGAGAAAAGTTCCTTCTATTCCCATCTTCTTGAGAGTTTTTATCATGAATGGGTGTGGGGCACTGACAAATGCTTTCTCTGCCTCTATTGATATTATCATATGATTTTTATTTTTCCTTTTATTGACTTGCTTCTCTGGAATGAATCTACTGGGTATGACCTTAATTGAGCATGGATTCTATTTGCTAGTATTTTATTAAGGATCTTTGCATATGTGTTCATCAAGGATATTGACCTGTAGTTCCCTTTTTTTGTGGCATTTCTGTCTGCTTTTGGTGTCAGGGTAATGTTAGCTTCAAAGAAACTACTTGGGAGTGTCTCAGTTTCTTCAATTTTCTGAAGAGCCTGTAAGAATTGTCAGTAGGTCCTCTTTAAAGGGTTGAAAGAATTCACTAGAAAATCCATCTGGGCTTTTGTTTTTTAGGAAGCATTTTAACTACAATCTAAATTTTCTCAATAGTGATAGGTATGATCAGATAGAACATGATCAGATCACTTTTGTTTAAACTTGAAAGTTATAGGAATCCAAGAATTTATCCATTTCTTGCAGGTTTTCTTGTGGTATAAAGTTTCTCAGAGTAATCTCTGAATACTCTGAACTTGTCATATCTATTGTGATCTCTCCTTTTCATTTATAATTTGGTTTAATAAATTTATAAAGAATCTTTGTGAGTCTTGCTAATGTTTATTATTTTTTTTCAAGGAACCAGTTCTTGCTTTCATTGATCTTTCGAATTGTTTTTTGGGTTTCCAGCTTATTAATTTCTGTTCTGAGCTTTGTTATTTCCTTTCATCTGCCTATTTTTGTTTATTTTGTTAATCATTTTCTAATTTTTTAGGCTGTGCCAATGTTATGTAGGCTTTCCTTACTGACAAATGCTTGCAAAGTCAAAAATTTTTCTCTTAATACTGCTTTATCTGTATCCCACAAATTCTGATAAGTCATTTATTCATTCTCATTTGTTTCTAAAAATCTTTTGAACTTCCCTTTTATTTCCTCTATGATCAGTAATGACCTGTTTTTCAATATTGAGGTGTTTAATTTCCAGGTGTTAAAGTTTTTTCCTCTGGGTGTGTTTGTAATTCTATTTTCAGTGCATTATTGAAACTTGGTTGGCAGTGTAAAACAATAGTTGGATACTGTTCTTTTTTCCTACTCTACTGCAAATTTTATTTTTTACAGAAAAGGGAGGCGATATAAGGAAACAGAGGCTCTTAGGGCTCCTGGCCAGTCATAATTGTTTTTTTTTTATTTCTTTTTTTCTTTCTTTTCTTTTTTTTTTTTTTTTTTTTTTTTTTTTTTTTTTTTTTTTTTTTTTTTTTTTTTTTTTTTTTTTTTTTTTTTTTTTTTTTTTTTTTTTTTTTGGTTTTTGGGCCACACCCGGTGATGCTCAGGGGTTACTCCTGGCTATTCGCTCAGAAGTCGCTCCTGGCTTGGGGGACCATATGGGAACTGGGGGATCGAACCGCAGTCCATCCTAGGCTAGCGCAGGCAAGGCAGGAACGTTACCTCCAGCGCCACCACCCGGCCCCAGCCAGCCACAATTGAACTATTGTCCCTTTAAGCATCAAAGTGTCAGTTATCGGACTGCAAGGGAGTGTAATTACAAGGACAGTTAGGACGATTGGATCAGAGAGGGGGATATATAAAGTCATGGGCTGAAGTACTAGGGTGGGCTAGGAGACTTTGCCACCACCTCTGCCAAACTTCTCCTGCTGGTTGGTCTCTGTTGAAATTTTGGAGAATCTGTTTACCAGACTCCCAGTTCCAGTTCCCTTATGCTGAACCACTTTTACTGGTCCTAGCCTAAAGCATCATGATCTGAGAAGATAGTTGATACTAGTTTTTCCTCTTGATTCCATGGAGGTATGTTTTATGGCCTAACTTGTAGTCTATTGAAAAATATTCCATGTGCATGAATATCCAGCTTTCTGAGGATGGAGGACCCCATCTATAACTATTAAGACACTTATTTCCATTTCTTCCTTCAGAGCAGTATATCCTTGTTAAATTTTAGCCTGGTTGACCTATTCATATCAACAGGATGATACTAAGTTGTCTAGTTAAAATTGTGTTGCTATTTATATTTCTCTATATAAATCTATCAGCAATAGTTGTAAATAATTTGCAGGCACTCATCGGGTGAATATAGGTTTAGGAGTGTGAATTTTTCCTGGTGAACATATCCCTTGATAATTAAGTGTCCATTTCTGTCTCTTATAATCTTTTTAAGCCTAAAGTCTGTGTCATCTCATACTAGTATGAAATTCTAAGGGAGTTATTTGCTTGAATCACTGCCCTCTAATCTTTGAGTTTGAGTCTAGACCATCTACAACAAGTCTATTTCAAATATGATACTCAAGGGGGAAAAACTAAAAGGTTTTCCTTTAAGATCTGGAACAAAACAAGATTTCCCTCTCTTACCATTTCTATTCAACATAGTACTGAAAGTATTTGCCATAGAAATAAGACAAGAAAAATATATCAAGTGCATCTAGATAAGAAAGGAAGATTCAAGTTCTCACTGTTTGCAGATGACATTATACTATATTTAGAAAATTCTAAGGACTCTATCAAAAACTATCTAGAAACAATAGATTTGTATGGGAAAGTGGCAGGCTATAAAGTTAATATGCAAAAATTCTCAAAAATCAAAAGACTGGGGCCTGGGAGATAGCATAGAGGTAAGGCGTTTGCCTTTCATGCAAAAGGTCATTGGTTCGAATGTGGTCCCCCGTGCCTGCCAGGAGCAATTTCTGAGCATGGAGCCAGGAGTAACCCCTGAGCACTGCCGGGTATGACTCAAAAACAAACAAAAAAAAATCAAAAGACTGTGGGAAGATTCAGCAAACCAGCAATCAACCTGACATTTCCTTTTAAAATCTGTTTATATATTCCATTGCTTTCTATTGCTTAATCCTTCCACTCTTGAATTTTAAATTTTCTATGTTTATGGCAGGGACAGAAAATTTTAGTATTGCTCAAAATTTTTTTTTAATTTTTAAATTTTTTTTCTCGTATATAGTGCTTTACTTAATTGTTCTATCTCCTCAGTGTCAGGGAAGATTCCCAGTCTATATTAGTCTCTATTTTAGTCCTCGTAAGTTAGATACTAACTGACATCCTAGTCTTCTTACTATTTTAACCAATTTAGCTAATGTAAGCTTTATATTAATTACAACTTCTGTATTCCACATTGCTGGAATCACATTGCTAATTATTAATTATTTTGGTGCTGTTATTTCTCCACCTTCTAAATATTTACTATTACAATAAGTCAAGCCTGAGAGATAGCATGGAGGTAATGCGTTTGCCTTGCATGCAGAAAGTCAGTGGTTCAAACATGGCATCCCATACGGTCCCCTAAATAGTGCCAGGAGAAACTTCTGAGCGCAGAGCCAGGAGTAACCCCTGAGCACTACCTGGTATAACTTAAAAAAAAAAAAAAAAGAGTGTATTGCCGTGGCATGCCTAAACCTTTAGGGGGGCTCAGCCCACCAGATGTATCCTCAGATTTTCCTGGTGGGTAGAAATAGTTTAACCCCCATGGGGTTTCTCAAAGGGCCCGCTGTGGACGCCTTTTTCCCCAGCGTGAATGGTTGAGGAATTCCCTAAGAGATGCCTGGCATTGCATTTTCAGCCAGTATCTGACTATTTCTCCTTTGTATATTATCAGGCAAAAATATTGACCTCTTTCGAATAATTTGGCCAGAAATTCCAGCACCAAAGTTTATTTGAGAACCCCTTTTTTTCTGGATTTATTTAGCCCTTAAAAAGCAAAGACACTACTCTTTCTCTCTTTCAAATATGTCCTTGCAGCTGCATTTTCTGGTAATTAAGGGCGTAACCAGAATACTGATTTTGACTTTTGTCCCTTCTTTAGAAATAGGGAAACTCTTTCTTAGGGAGTTGGCTCCTCCCTTCCTTTAACCTCTAAATACAATAGGAGTCCAGCCTAGAAAGACCAAGTTCCTAGATATTTTCTACTCCCTTCTAATCCTTAGTTTGCATTTAAAATAAGCTTGCAATGAGTTACCTTGAGTTGTGACTTTCTCTTTTGTAACCTAGAATTTTTGCAGCCACACCCATAGCTTAGGTATTGTTACTATTGTACTCTGCTTTGTGATTACGATTATTCTTCGTCTGTGGCTAATTTTACCCCTATTAATTCTCCTGCTCAATAATTAAATTTGTCACACATTGGTTAGACGCCGGTCCCCATACTTCATGTGTGCTATTCATTTCTGCAATATTGTTCCGTTTTTCCATCCATTTTGTGTTCCCACTCTCTCCCTATGAAAGGTTCCCGGACTCCACAAAGAAGCTGCTTAAGGACGCTGGCGTCTGCAGCAAAAATCCATGGATATTTATAGACAAATACTGAAAAAAAGAAATAGACATTACAAAAACAATTCTAGTCAAAATTTTGTTTAAAAAAATCAAGTACTTTCAACTGAGAAGGTGACCTATACAAAAATAACTTAAAAAATGATGCTCAAGAAATGAAAGAGGACACAGAAAATGGAGACAAATACCTGGTTCATGCATTGGGAGGATTAACATAATTAAAATGCCAATACAACCTAAAGTATTTATAGATTTAATTCAATTTCTCTAATGGGACCCATAACATTATTTTTGAGGGAGTATGAGCCACACACAGCAGCACTTAATGTTCACTTCTGACTCTGCACTCAGAAATTTGCTCCTGGCAGGCTCAGGGAACCATATGGGATAAACAGATACTTTGATAAAGAAGAAATACAAATGGCCAAAAGGCACATGAAAAAATGATCCACATCACTAATCATCAGAAAGATACAAATCAAAACAACTATGAGGTACCATCTCACACCACAGAGATTGGCACACATAACAAAGAATAAGAGCAAGCAGTGCTGTCAGGGATGTGGAGAGAAAGGAACTCTTTTTCACTGCTGGTGGGAATGCTGTCTAGTCAACCTTTATTAAAAGCGATATGGAGATTCCTCCATACCAAAAATTGAAAATTGAGTTCCCATATGATCCAGTTATACCACTCCTAGGGATATACCCTATGAACACAAAAATACAATATAAAAATCCCTTTCTCACATCTATATTCATTGCAACACAATTTACAATAACCAGACTCTGGAAACAGCCAAGATGCATTTCAACAGATGAATGGCTAAAGAATCTGTGGTACATATACACAATGGAATATTATGCAGCCATCAGGAGAGATGAAGTCATGACATTTTCCTATACATGGATGTACATGGAATCTATTATGCTGAGTGAAATAAGTCAGAAGGAGAGAGATAGATGCAGAATAGTCTCATTCATCTATGGGTTTTAAGAAAAATAAAAGACATATTTGCAATAATTTTCAGAGACAAAACAGAGGAGGACTGGAAGTTCCAGCTCATGACATGAAGCTTTCCACAAAGTGTGATGAGTGCAGTTAGAGAAATAACTACATTGAGAACTATAATAACAATGTGACTGAATGAGAGAAGCACAGGCAGGGTGCTGTAGGGAGGAGGGAGATTTGGGACATTGGTGATGGGAATGTTGAACTGCTAAAGGGGGGTGTTCTTTACATGACTGAAACCCAATCACAATCATGCTTGTAATCAAGGTGTTTAAATAAAGATATTAATATAAAAAAGGAGAGACAAAATGAACACTCATTTACTCAAAGACAAAAATACAGATTGTAAAAGGCACATGAAAAAATGTTCCATGTCATTAATCATCAGGGAGTTGCCAATAAAAATAACTATGAAAGATCATCTCATGCCACAGAGACTGGCACACATCACAAAGAACAAGAAAACTTCATGCTGTTGGGGATGCTCTCATTCACTTTTGTGGGAATGCCATCTAGTCAAACTTTCTAGAAAACAATATGGATGTTCCTCATAAAGCTAGAACTTGAACTTCCATTACGATCCAGCAATATCAATCAAAAACACAATACAAAAATGTTCTCTGCACCCTTATGTTTATCAGAGCACTATTTATAATAGCAAGAATCTGAAAGCGACCTAAGTGGCCAACCGCAAATGAATGGCTAAAGAAACTATTGTCCATTCAAACTAGTTTGCCTGGAGCCTAGAATTGGTCTTACCTCAGGAAACTTCAGGGGTAGGGTCTCCTTGTATTTAGGCCAAGGATTTTCCTTTCCTTGTCCCCCATATTTTGGTGGGCCTATGCAAACGATAATTACCACTCTAACATTGTTTTAACAGTGCTCCTTTGACTCTAAACCTTTAAGAAACAACTTGTAAAACCATCTGGAACTGCACCTTTATTTGTGTTTAGTTTCAATTTCCATTCTTGAATATGTCTGCTGGTGTTTTTTGCTATTTGTTCCATTAAGTCTTGAATGGCTGTGGGATTCTAAAACTATGTTTATTTCCTCTGGATGATTCAATTTAGTTATATAAAATTGTGCATACTAATCTAAAAATGTGTATTTTATCCTAAGAAGGAGAATTTTGACTTAATATTAGAAAATCTTATATAATAGTTCTTATGTGTATACATTAATTATTAAAGAGTTGTCATAAAAATATTGTTGAATGCAAAATCCCTTACCTGAACAGACGTATAACATTCGACATAAATGAAATGCTAATTTATAGTTTATTATTGAAAATGTATAAAATTTGCAGGATAGGAGTGATTATCTTAATCTATAAGTGCCATAAATGAACGTCCTACTCAATGTCAAGTGCTGAGTAGTTTGTCTTGCTTCTTAAAAAGCTCCTTTAATGCTTCTTGTGAAACTGGTTTCAAGGCTATGAATTTCTGAGCTGTTCCTGAGGCTCTTTATAATTCCTTCAAATCTGAATAAAAATGTAGCTGAATAGAATATTCTTGGTGGCATATTCAGTTCATTAAGTTCTTGTCTCCTATCCCTTCATTCTTTTTCAAACCATCGGAAAGTAGAATCTCATTGGTATATCTGCTGCGAATCTTATGTGCTTTCCTTTGTGTGTAAGTTCCTTTTTTGGCCACACCTGGTGGCC
>PVKC010035819.1:0-13375 GCA_004027635.1 Crocidura indochinensis | reverse complement strand
GGAATTCAGGAAAAAAAAGGGGTGTAGCATAAATATTATTTGAGATATAACTTCAGCTGACATTCTAAAGATTACAATTCTAAAGACTTAACATTTGCGTGAATTCAATAGCTTTATGTAGTCTTACAGAATAAATATTACTCACTTTTCTTAGTCTCTCTTAAAGATTACTCAGATTTATATAAACACACCTTATTAAGAACATTTACATAGATTCAAGTATTCTTTAGTCTTACAGAATAATTACAACCCTCAGATCTAGTTTGCTGTTGGTCTATGTGCAGTTATATCAAGGGTTAATATTTCAAGCCCCATTCAGAATGCATGAACTGGAATAAGGCCAAAACAATAAATAACACCAGTCAGTGGGAACTGACCTTGCTAGCTAAAAACCTCAGGTAGCAAAAGCAGCTCAAGAGTGTGAAACTTCTCTGCATCAGAAAATGCCTTGAATAATTTGCCCCTGTGATTTTTTGGTAAATTAGTTTTATCTAAAAATATACCTTTCCAAGAAAATGAGTATAAATATTTCACCTTTTGATTTGAATAAACAGAACAGAGCTAGAACCCATCTTTGAATCTTTGGACTCTGACTCCCATTGCCTATTCTAACCATACACATTTTCAAGGGACTCCAGAAGATTCCTTATAGTCAGGATAAATCAGTCCATGACTTCTTTTTATTTAAAGAATATAGATTTATCTAGATAATTTGATTTCTGTAAGAAGTAGGAAGCTTTATTTTGATCATTTGTGCTGATTATCAAAAATCATGAGTGCTCCAAATAATTATATTACTTTTTGTTTAGGAGCCACACGTAGATACCCAGAAAATAATCAGGGAATACTTATGACTTGGGCATAATGATTATTCTTAGTGAAGCTCAAGAGACTAGAGATCACATGAGAAGCCAGGTATTGGTCCTGGCCTGTCAAGTACAAGACTAGCTCCCTTACCTACCTTTTGGGCCTTCTACAAAAATGTATGTTGGATTAATTTAAATTATTAAAATAATATTTTCCTTTATAAACTCATAAAATTACTCGAAACATATTATGTGTCAGGTAAGTCTAGAAGAAATGCGCTTGATTTTAGAGGACAGTATGGCAGAAATCATTTTCTCCATGTATCCAAAACATAAAAACAACTCCAGATTTTTGAAAACATAATATAGGATACAATAATTAAAAACAGAAATGCGGGCCCAGAGAGATAGTACAGCGGCGTTTCCCTTGCAAGCAGCCGATCCAGGACCAAAGGTGGTTTGTTCGAACCCCGGTGTCCCATATGGTCCCCCGTGCCTGCCAGGAGTTATTTCTGAGCAGACAGCCAGGAGTAACCCCTGAGCACTGCCGGGTGTGGCCCAAAAACAAAAACAAAAACAAAAACAAAAAAAAACAGAAATGCAATGACCACAGAGTTGGTAGGTACACTGTGTTGTGTTGGACCTTGCCATACATGCAGCCAAACTGGCTCTAATCCCCATGGCATAACGTCACCTAGTGTAGCATCACCAGAGTTAATTCTGAACAAAGAGAAATAAAAGTAAGTGCTGAGACAGCTTAGTGTGGACCATAAACAAAACAGAACAACAACAAAATGAGATTTTGCACTTTGAAATAAGATATCACATTAAATATTGATTAAACATAAAAATAAAACAGCTTAAAATAAAAATATCTACAATAGAAGCAGGAAAGAAAGAAGTCAAGGAAGAAAACTGGGGACATTATCGAAAGTATATGTGGACTGGTGAAGGTTGGGGTCCTATGTGTGTCTGAAACTTAATCATGAACAATTTGTAACTGAACATTTCACAGTCATTCAATTAAATAATTAAAAATTGAGTAATTTTCAAATACTGCTCTGTAAAAAATAAAACTGTGAAAGACAAAGTATAAACATAATCGTTTTTTATCTGATACATTTTGTTGTGCAATTTGTTAATAGTAACTATAAATGTGGAAAGTAAATTGCTAACATAGTCACACTAAATGCTTTTACTAACTAGATGGCTTACAACTCTTTTGTTATGCGATAAAACTAAGGGAGACTCTGTAAAAATTACTAGTTACAAATCATTAAGAATTACTTTCTTTCGAATCCCGGTGCCCCATATGGTCCCCCGTGCCTGCCAGGAGCAATTTCTGAGCATGGAGCCAGGAGTAACCCCTGAACACTGCCGGGTGTGACCCAAAAACCAAAAATAAAAAAAAATAATTACTTTCTATTAAATATCTTTGTCTTATGATTTATTTCAAAAGGATTTTAAATCATTAAGTGACAGTGCTACAAAATCTATTATTTCATTGTAGTTATTATTAAGGTTTAAATTTTTATATTCATAAAAATGAAAAATCATCCTTAAAAATAAAAAATAAGAATTCAATCAATGCTGAAACTTGTCTCATTCGAGTAATAAATAAATGTATTCATGTATATATTGATTTATCAAAGATGGAAGAATAAATCATATCATTTTATTTTATTTTCCCAATACATTTTTACTGTCTTACTAATTTATCAGCTCAATAACATATTGCTTTAGTTGTGAACAACATAGTTCTTTGAGTATGTGACATGGTGTGAGTATAATATTGAAACTCATTTCCAGCTACCAAAATTTTGAGGTACACTTATAATGTGCATAATGACAACATTCACAGTAATTTCAAGAATTAATAAAACTTAAATAAATGCATAATATTTCAAATAAATATTTTAAGAACTGTGCAATAATCAATCAGTTAAAATTATATTCGATATATTGACAAAATCATTTGTTCGTATGACAAAAATGAAATTAAAATATGCATATAAGGAGGAAAATGCACTCAACAATCCTCACTTCATTTTAAAATTATACAAGTAAGTTTCCTTGACAAATTCTTTCATTCATTTCCTTTAAATGTATCTTTAGTTTTTAGATAACTCGCTATTGGTTTTTTTGATTGATTGTTGGTATTTTTTGTGGGTGAGAGCTCTTCTTACTTACCTATAAGCAAATGTACATATTTTCTTCTACTTTTATTTTTCCTTCCTTTCTCTCAGCCTAATTTTTTTATATTTTCATAGATTTCAAAATTTTTATAATAGATAGTGTTCAGTAAGTTCTGCATTGATTGGACATAATATCCTATGTTCCTTTCATAACCCTCCAATGCTATATAATTTTAATATTGAATTGTAATATCTTTACAAATTTGACTAGTATTTATTAATAATTTCTTCTTTTAATTTTTGCATCTATACAAATATATGTATAATCCAGATTTCTATTTATATATTATATACAATATATTTAATATAAGTTATTAATCTAAATTACTATTATAAATTTAACTGAAATGGACATGCACTATGTGTGTGTTTAAGTTTGTCTGTACATGCACCATGGAGATACATTGTAGTTTTCAAAGATCCTTCATAAAATACAATGGCGTTAAAGAAATAAAGCACAATATATACACAATTATATTTAAGTGATAATTTAAATAATTTTTCTCTCTACCTTCCTGAGTTAGTGTAATAAGATTAATATTTATTCACCATAATCATGCCCCATTCTTCAATAATTCTCTAGGCAATTACTCTGCAGGATATAGTTTAAAGACACATATCAGAAGCCCAATCTTTCTATCTGATTTTAACTATTGTACTTTTTATACCTCATTTGGACCTACCTTACTTATTATCCTCAGTCATGCTACGCTGACTCTAAAACAGTTCTTATAAAGTGATCTCTAAACTATATCATAAACAGCAATTGATGCTTTTATTTAATGCAAATTGTTTGAATCCATCCTAACTATACAGAATAAGAACAAATGTATTAATCTGTGCATAATCCAGTTACTTATATATTTTTTAAAATAACTTGAGAATTTCTTTCCTATGGTACTATTTTCATGGGTATGATTGTATACATCTCTCAAGCTTTCAAACTTACTTTCTTGTTTTTGCTTTATCATTCAAGAATAAAAATTATAAAATAATTTACTCCCTCAATATCTATCCACCAATCTCTTTCATGAGTACATATGTATGTGCATATATTCTCTATGTTATCTTTTATAATAATTTTTTTTGTTTTTCGGGACACACTCATTTGATGCTCAGGAGTTACTCCTGGCTAAGCACTCATAAATTGCCACTGGCTTGGGGGGACCATATGGGACCCCTGGGGATCAAACCGCGGTCCTTCCTTGGCTAGCGCTTACAAGGCAGACACCTTACCTCTAGTGCCACCTCACCGGCCCCAATAATTTTATCATGTCAACAACGTTTGTTTATTGGATCCCATGATCTCTTACTCAAAACTCAACTCCATATCCTCTGCCTCTCGCCTGTACATCATACTCCACATTAATTATATAAAGAAAATAAATATTATGCAATTAAAAAAACAGTTGTTCTAGTTGTCCAAAACACATGTTTAAATATATGTAAGTTAGATTATGTATCTCCTCTGATTTAGTGGTAAACTTTATGGCAACACAGTACCCTCTGTGTCAAATGTCTTTTTATATTCTTTTTTGTAACCACTATAATAATGTTTTTATCTGCTCTCCACTTAAAGTTCTCTTATCGAGGTATTCTCATGCTACCTTAAGGAACAATTTCAAATTTTGTTTAAAAAAATAAGCACATAACACTTTATTCTACCATTGGAAATACTTTATTTTCTTCAAGAATATGACATTCTCCTACATTTGCTATTTAGCTGATATACAACTCACTGTTTTTACAGGTTCCTTATCATCACCTTGCCCTTTATACCACAGTGTTTACACCAGGACTAAATAAAGGACATGTCTGCTTTCTAGTCGTATT
This sequence comes from Crocidura indochinensis, assembly GCA_004027635.1. NCBI lineage: Eukaryota > Metazoa > Chordata > Mammalia > Eulipotyphla > Soricidae > Crocidura > Crocidura indochinensis. The sequence goes on along the minus strand of PVKC010035819.1, from coordinate 8,541 downwards.
TTTTCTTGGTGATATTTAATACCATATTGATACTAAATTTTCCTAATAATGAATACCTAGCTTGGTTGTCTGATCTGATTTCTTGACAACTCTACTTAAATGTCAAATGAATAATTCAAAATTAACATGTTGTAATTAATAGTCTCTAACTCCCAAATTCACTTATCAATTGCTGAGAATTAAAAATGTTTACATTCTTGACTTCTCTCTTTCTCTGCACTACATATAATTAGTAAATACATTTTTACTGTGTATTCAAAGTATACTGTGACTGCAATGACCTTTCATCAGTTCTATTGCTGCCAAGTTTTCAAAGGTACTAATTATTTTTAGTAATTTTAGTAATTAAAAATAAGATAATTTTCTTATCTTCACCATCTTAATTATATGACATTCAACTCCAGATTTCTGTAAAATATCTTGTAAAATTATATTGATGATATAGTTAAAACCTACTATTTTGTATCTTTGTTTCCTTTTTAATCCATTAAAACCTACTTGTAATGTAACTATGACCATGGTTCCCTCAAAATGTTTCAAGCACCTGTCATTTTGGTAGCAATTTTTGCATTTCTCTATCTAGAATTTAGCAGTGCCTATCTATGCTGTAGTATTTCTGTATGGAATGTAATACCTTCTGCTTTATAGTGACTCAAATCTCATTTTATCTAGGTTTCAATTCACATATTACATTTTTAGTGACATCTGTCTTTCAAATGACAATCAGTTCCTCCTTCATATTTCTTTAAATATATTGCATCTCTAACATACGATTTAATTTATCTTTTTATCTTTTCTATCTTTCGACTAACTTCCTTGTGATCAAGAATATATGTTATTTTTTGGCATTGTCGTATCTTCTAGTGTAAAGAACATTTTCTGTAGCATATTAGTTTTCCAAAAGTTACTTATTAGATAAATTACTGCGTGAAATATAAAATTTATATTTAAGGAAAACTATTTCTTTAAAAAATTTAGAGGAAAAAGACCAATGTATTGTTATGTTATTTTTTGGTATTTGGATCATACCTTGCTGTTTTCAGCTTTCACCCTGGTGGGTTCGGAGACAGTCTGGGGTGCTAGTGTCTACAGCCTCGAAGACTAGTGCTCTGCCCAGCATAAAAATCATTCTGATACCTGAAAAATGCTTTTTTTTGGGGGGGGGGGCAATACCACTTTGGGCTCAGGGTTTACCTTTAATTTGACACTCAGTTATCACTCCTGGCTTGCACAGGATCCTTGTAAAATTATATTGATGTTTAAAGAAGTTGGGGATTGAATACCTGTCAGCTACTTGCAAGACAAGAACTACTCTGTATCCTATAATTTTGGTTTAACAAATTGTATTTTTTTTAATTTAGAGAATTAGTGCGAACTCTTCACAACCAACTTCATCGAGATAGAACAAATGATTATTAATCACACATGTATCATTTTATTATATTACTTTAACTATGCATATTCGTTTTATAATAATATAAAATTTTTCAAGTCTTGTGGAAATTGGAATTGCAGAATGGTGTCAATATGAGCTTATATATTCTCATACAGGTGTTCTAGGAATCGTCTGAGAAGGATAGTACTGAATATAATAATTGTAAAACTACAATGAAAATGTCAGTCAGACAGGTTCTAAGAATAAAATAAAATTGCTTGTAAGAGGTTTTCATTTATTGCAATATTCTTCCATTACTGTAATTTAAGACTAACAAATATATTCATTGTACCATTTGAATTTTTTGTTTGTTCCTTATATTTTTGTTTTGAAGCCATACTTGGTGCTACTATGGGATTACTCCTGACTTTGTACTTAGTTATGATCAGTCTTTAGTGATCAAACAAGGCAAGAAAATTAATGTCTGTATTAAATTTCTGCAACTCACTATATATCATTGAATGAAACATTTTACAATGCTTCATCATAATCAGTATTAACAGAATGAGTATACTTATAACGAGGTATTTCAAGTTGCATTATTTTCCCAAATTTTAAGTACTATATATAGATGTAAGGAAAAATGACATTGAAATAAAACATATTTTAGAGTTAATATAGTACATTCATTCAAAACCATTGTAGTCTTATACAAGATCCTGGAATATAATTTTTATTGATATAAAGGTCATTTTATATTAAATAAAAACTAACCAAACTTTATTCTAGATATCTTTCTGAGTGTGTAATCACAATGATTGTAATTACTAGTGAAAATAGTTTTTATTTCCAATTAAGTTTTTCATTAATGTTTCTTTTTTCCAATATAGTTATTATCTGAACTTTCACTTTTGCTTCTTTACCAATGCAAAAGAAAGCACAGGATTGAGGACAGGAAGGATATCAGAGAGGGGAAGGTGCTTGCCTTGCACATGGCTGTTCGCTGCTTGGTCCTTGAAATGGTATACGGTCCCTCTAGCACAGCAGGAATGATTCCTGAGGAGCACAGAGGCAGGAGTAAATTCAAAGCACTGCTCCCAAGAAAAAGCATAGGATTGTATTTCTCTCTGATTTTTTCTGAAATGTAAAAGCAGCACCAAGTTAAAATAAAAGAAATCACTAAGGTATTTAAACTTGCCATAATTGCATTAGAATATGGTTTTGCTTCCAAATGACTGAGCTTGTTTCAATTTATTTGAACTGTTATATTATTACACTTCTACCTCATTCACTTGCTCATTTTTTGAAGGTAGAATAATAGACTTGAAAACATTATGTGAAAGCAATACCTTAATAGAAATGTATCAATAGCCTATTCCATGTTAAGACACTTTCGACACAAAACCTGTCAGGATATTAAATGAGTTTCCGTGCCTTGTAAAAAAAAAACAAGATTTTACTACTTTTTAAGTATTACATTTAATATAATTATATAGATACACAATAAAATTTAAAGTAAAATGTGAAATAAAAGACAAGTTACTTGCCTTTCTGTTTTAATGTTCCTTGAATTTATAGAATAAAACTAATTTATAATCATTTATATTTCAAGATATTTTTTATACAGAGCTCAAAATATTTCTTGTAACTAGAGGCAATGACATTTTAAAATTATTTGGGACACACTCAGTGATGCCAAGGGGTTTCTACTGGAACTACAGTCAGGAATTGCTGTAGTGTTGATGCTCTGGTGTTGTTTGGGAGAGTATATAAGATGGATGGGATTTAACCTTGGTTGGGTTCAAGACAAGTACCCTACACACTGTATTAACTCTCCAACTTCTCAATTATTTGAATATAAGTCAAATTTTGCTATATTTTCTAATATGCTGAATGGTAACTTTAATTAATGAAAATGTTTATAAAAGCTATAATTTTATATTTACAAATGTCAAACGCAATATCTGTAAAGAATTTAAAGCAATAAAATTACAAGAAAATATGTTTATTAATATATCCTGCAAAAGTTATTAAATCACTAAACTGATGTTTCACACATTTTTGTTTGTTTTGTTTTGTTTGGGGTCCACTTGTAATGATCAGTGAAGTGCTGAATCTGTGCTTAAGAATCACCCTTGTAGGAGCCAGAGAGATAGCACAGTGGTAAGGTGTTTGTCTTGCATGTGGCGAGCTTGGAGGGACCAGTTCAATTCCAGGCATCCCTCAGGCTGCCAGTGACGATTTGAGTGCAGAGCCAGGAGGACCCCTAAGCTCTATTGGATGTAGCCCAGAAACCAATCTATCAATAAATAAAGTTAAAAAAAAAAAAAGAATCACTCTTGACAATAGTTGGGAACCCTGCGAACTGCAAAGTATCAAACTCAAGATAGCTGTATGCAAGAAAAGTGTTCTACCCTTTAAACTCTGACACCACTCATGATACTTCCCACATTTTATCAAATTATACAGTACAAAAGAATCAATATTAAACCACAGAAAAACTTGTTTAAAGTAACAAAAAGCCTTGGACTAAAGCATTTGATATAAATATTTACAGAAGATGCAGGAAGCATATTTCACAAAAATAATTCATATTCCCGTGTCATAATATTATAAAACTTCCAAAATATCAAAAAGCACCAAGAAAGTCATGGTAAATTTTTTAATTTTTACAAAAATATAATATCCTTTATAAACATAGGACAATGACTTTCAAACTGAGAAAATTCCTTTGACTAATTTAGAAAAATATGATTTTATATTTAAAAATACCCATGAAGTTTTGCTTCACCTTCATGTGCTCATATGCTCTTCGACTGGTAAGCTATATATTTTCTGAAAGAGACAGAATGGTTTATTTAAAAGTAAATTAATGAAACTACAATGCTAGTCCAAGTTTTGCTATGAACTAGATAAAAGTAAGTCAGTATATATCAGAAAATGAAGTTACTAGCTCTGAAGATGGTGACAAAACTTATTATATCAAAATCTTTGTGTTCTTAAAACATATGTGACTTTGCAGTAACAGATAATAGGAATTGAAACTACTTCCTTTTCCTGCCAAATCTACCTACTATAGTTGTGTCCTAATTTTACATTTTCATAGTAAAATATAGAAAATTTAGTAAGACCACTTACAAATGTGATATTTAAAAATAAAATACAGATTAAATATAAGTAATATGCATTTTTATTGTACCCAGTTCAAAGAGTCAAAACTAAAACACATTTTTATCAGAGCCAAGTTTACCATATAAGTTTGGAGTAATAATAAAATTGGTAGACTGCTTGCCTTGCCTATAGCCAGGTGAAGTTCTTTACTCATAATCCTCTGAATACTTCCCAGAATGATCTCTGGACTCAGAAACAGTAGGAAATTCTAAATATACTAGAGAGGTCAAAAACTAACAAAAAAAAAAACTATAAAATTTGTAGAATGGACTTTTTTTTTTTTTTTTTTTGGTTTTTGGGTAACACCCGGCAGCGCTCAGGGGTTACTCCTGGCTCCATGCTCAGAAATTGCTCCTGGCAGGCACGGGGGACCATATGGGGCACCGGGATTCGAACCGATGACCTTTTGCATGAAAGGCAAATGCCTTACCTCCATGCTATCTCTCAGTCCCCTGTAGAATGGATTTTATCCCAAATATCAAGCTATGGTTTATTTTTATTTTAAAATGTATATATTTATTTTAATTACTTTATTTGAACACCACAGTAACAAAAGATCATTATTTATTTTCATGATTTATTTTTATTCATTTGTTTCAAAATTTTATGATTTATTTTAAGTCATACAATGGATATCATCCTTCACATTTCCTGCCACCAATGTCCCCAGTTTTCCCCACTCACACTCTCCCAATATGTTTCTGGGACATGTTTTCTTCTCTATCTCTCTTTTTCTTCTTTTTTTTTAATTTTAGATACTGTAGTTTTTAGTATTTTAGTGAAGCAGTACCATGCATATCTCCTTTCAGCACCCAGTTCTAGTCCAGAGTGATCAGGTCCAACCTTAACTGTCATAGTGAACTTTCTCTAACCTAAATGCACTCTGCTCCAAACTTGTAGCAAGCTTCCTACCATGAATTGGTCCTGCTGGCCTCCATCTCTATTGTCTATAATAGTATGACTATGCTATCTTTTATTTTCTTCTATTCTACAAATTAATAGATTATTTATGTCAATCCTTCTAGCTCTGATTCATTTCACACTAACCATAATACTCAGGTTTTTATTTTTTTGAGGGAATATCTTTAGTATTACAAACCAGAATATGCTCAGGTATTTCTCTTGACCTTGTGCTCAGGGTTATTCCTGGGAATGCTTAAGAGATTTGGGTTCTGGGACCAGGCGGTGGCGCTGGAGGTAAGGTGCCTGCCTTGCCTGCACTAACCTAGGACGGACCATGGTTCGATCCCCCGTTCCCCATATGGTCCCCCGTGCCTGCCAGGAGCGACTTCTGAGTGAATAGCTCAGGATAGCCAGGAGTAACCCCTGAGCAAATAGCTCAGGATAGCCAGGAGTAACCCCTGAGCAAATAGCTCAGGATAGCCAGGAGTAACCCCTGAGCGTCACCGGGTGTGGCCCCAAAACTAAAAAAAAAAAAAAAAAAGATTTGGGTTCTAATGAAAAATTAACTAGAATGAACACATGAAAAACACATACCTTAATACCTATAAATATCTCTCTGACTCCAGATATAAAATTTTCCCTTTCTTTAGACTTCTAAAGAAAGTTAAAAAGTCAGTAAGTCTTTGGCCACCTTACTAAGTCAGTATTGTCGTTCTTAATGACCTGGGAATCAGGAATCTACCCTTAAAATCCATTCTCTTCTTGGATGGAGAAGCCTCTCTTCAGCTGGCTCCAGTTTCTAAATTGCAAACCTACATTTTCTCACAAATTAATAGAGATTTATTTCTTTGTAGATAAGACAATTAGCAAACTCATGTGGTTCTGCAACTTTCCAGATAAATTTGACATAAACCATGGATGACAGATGCTGTTGCAAAGTTTCTTACTTGAGGACAAATTATTTGGAGAAAACACTTGTAAATAGGTTCTACAATTGAAAAGGAATAATCTTTCCATTTGTAAGTCCTTTGGTGCAATGCAATGGTGTATGTGTCTGTGTCTTAAATTGTAGTTTTAGGGGCCGGAGATATAGCACAGTGGTATTTGCCTTGCAAATCAAACTAAGTTGGTTGATTCCAATCCCGGCATCCCATCTCATCCTCCGTGCCTGCCAGGAGTTATTTTTGAGCAAAGATCCAGGAGTAACCCCTGAGCACAGCCAGGTGTGGCAAAAATAAAAAGTTAAATTGTAGTTTAAAATATTGTAATTTTTTATAGTTTGAAAAGACCACTGTATAAAGAAACTGCATCATAAAGGAACAGGGCCTCAATTTCAGGTATGAATATTAGAACCACTGAGAGCTACTTTGAGAAAATGAACTAGTGTGACAGAACCAGCAGTGCACAATGAAATCTGTAGAGTTTTTTTTTTTTGGTCTTTGGGTCACACCCTGTGGCACTTGGGGGTTACTCCTGAATCTGCACTCAGAAATCACTTCCATCAGGCTTAGGGGGACCATATGGGATGCCAGGAATTGAGACCCTGTCAACCTAGGTTTGCCTTGTGCAAGGCAAACTTTCTACTTCTGCTCCTGCTCCTTATACAGATGTTTATACACAGACACTCCAAAGGTTACTTTTCAAAAATGACAGAAATATTCTTTCTTATTTTTTCTTTCTGTTTTTGAGTTTTGGTCAATAATCGGTGATAACCAAGAGATATGTGCTCAGAAATTGCTCCTGACTTGGAGGGACCATATGGGACGCTGAGGAATCGAACTGCAGTCTGTTCTAGGCTAGTTGGCAAGGAAGATGCCTTACCATTTGCACCATTGCTCCATTCCCAAATATTCTAGTTAAATTATTTTTTATAATTTACTTTCTCCTGAGTTTTTCAATCTTGAAAATTTCTCTTATATTTTGTGTTATTTAATATAAATCATATAATAATTCTGCAATGAAATCATTTTAAGTAGTGAAGTCAATGTTAAATAATTTTTCAAGAAAAGGATTTTAAAATACTTTACTTAATCTAAATTCTTAAGTAATCAATTAAAATTGAATTTAACATAAATCTTTATCAACATTCTTGGTATTTCAAAAAGAATTCTCTAAAGTGTTATTTCTTTTTACCTTAAGTAGGTTAAAATAAATCCTTTGAAGACATTTGGAGACATCAATATAGACAATATTTAATATATATAGACTTGTAACTTTTAAGTCTATAAAATTCATAAGTCTTATAATTTATGTCTATAAGTCTATATATACCAACATATAGACTTATAATTAACCACTGTGGAAAATTGAATGTTTCATACCTTGTAATCAAAATTGGAACAATAGCTCAATCTTGTGGCTAGATAAAAGCATTTGTGAAATAGCTGTCATAATCATGAAAATACTTGGAGTACATAAACTTGTATACGGTATAAAGTATAAATTAACACTTTCATAAGAGTCATGACATCAAAAATTAAGCTCTGCTCATCTATAGAATTGAGTTTAATATTAAAGGAAACTGGGGGTATTAAAAAGTTGAGACACTAAGACAATGGTGGAGAAAAGTGATTCTGAAAGAATATGTCATTTTGGAAGATTATGTATGAAACAGTTTAAAATTCTGAGGCTAAAATAAATTAAAAAATAATATTCAGATATTTTCCACACTGGAGATAGTGGAAGATACTTATCAGATTGATACTACTTTTTGGGGAAACAAAGTAGATACTTAACTACTTAATAAAAAAAAGCAAAATTTGATTAATCATGCAAATATAAGAAGACATTTATAGATAAAATAGGTCAAGTTATATATGTATGTGATGATTTCCAACTAAATCACAGATTCCTTGCTGTTTACAAATGTGCATTATTTTGTATTTTAGGGTTACATGTTTCTGCTTAAGCTTAACTTCCATTAGCAATATGTAGATTAAAGTTAATATTTAAATTACTAGGCTAACATGTTGATTTAGAGAACATCAAGAAATTTTTGGAATTATCTATCTTTGTGCTCTTAAATCCCAATAGATTAACTAAGTTAGATTCTCCTAAGGCCAGACAAATAGTACAGAGAAGGTAATGTGCTT
>PVKC010035818.1:0-13376 GCA_004027635.1 Crocidura indochinensis | reverse complement strand
CGTATAATCAAATTAAATGATAATTAGACACAATTAGATATGTTTTTGTCTAAGTAGCTTTTGTATTTGCTGCCATCCAACTCAAATATTTTTCATTTTTTCCCGAGAATATGATGGTGTATCACAAAGAGCTTTATGAATATGGTCATAGTTTTAAAAATAAAAATTTGAATCTGTATCTTGCAGTGAAAAGCTCGCTGGACTAACTCACTCTTTAAGTTACAGGTGCCTCTTCTCTCCTCAAGGTGCAGAATTATAAAGATATTCTGTACCTTCAACTGACTCAATTTTCAGTAATAAGGATGGTCTGTAGGCCTGTGCCCAACATTGGAAAAAAGGAATGAGTCAAGCCCCATGTGATGGTCCATTGAAAGGAATCAGAATCAGGGAAACGAAGGGGTCCATATCCTCTATTATTAGCAGGTCATGGCTTTTACTGTGTGTTCCCACCACAGGAAGAACTTAGACCCATTTGGGTTTCAGCCATAAATACCAAATAAAGTCCTAGTAAAAATTGCTAATAATGATGACTCAATCCAGGCTGAGGTTAACTTTTCTTTTGTTTTGCAGGATAAAGATTTGATGGACTTTTTCAATTTTTTTTATCCAGCTGGTACATGGCAACCCCCCTCACTGCACCAACCAGTTAAGCAGCAATGGCAACTTATTTGAGCCACAGCCAGTGTTCATACCCTTATAGTTGAGTCCTCTCCTTACCCAGTCAGAGCCTTCTTTCTGCACTTGCAATTTAATTTATGTGACCTTGTGGGCCCCTTTTAGGCCAGTATTAAAATACCTTGATAGGCTCTGGGTATCATGACCCATGTGATTCATCTTATAGATGCTACACATTAAGCACAACATTTTTTTGCGTGATTTACAACTTTACATATGCCCTGGCCATGGCCTTTGTTCTACAACCAAATGCAGAATTGAAAGGGATTATTATTGTGCTGCATGGGGGCATGAATTCTCAGATTCAGGCAGCTGGATAACATAACACCAAAGATTTTATTAAAACTACCAAAACACCTTTAGGGTTACACAGAGTATTCTGCTCTCTGTGCTCATCCAGGGTTGCTCAGTGTGCTTTTTCAATTTGCAGAAGCTGAAAAGAAAAATGTAGAAAAATTTAAAAGGAGAATGATGTGAGTATTAAGATTTTATGAATCTGGCCATGACTTTGGATTACATTTTAAAATACAATTAAGCACCACATATCCTACCTTTAGAAAATGAACTATGGCCTGAGCTCTGGCCTCTTTTTCTCACCCCCCCCCCTCAGTCCATCTGTAACATCTCTCAGCTTTTCATCACCCAGTCAACTGCTCTGACCTTCGGGTCATCAATATTTAGATCCAATTTACCATGATCCTAGTGGGCCAATGCCTGTATACCACATTATTTTAGGTTCAACACCTAGTGAGAATGTCCTTTGGCAGCTTATGATTTCCTCTAACGAATTCCTCTTATAGTTATTTTTTACGATACTAGGTCTAATTTAACTAAAGTTTGCTGTGTTTGTTTTGATGCAGATCCCCTTTTATGAAGTGATTGCCTTAATCAATCATTCATTAATATAAATGCAATGAAAACAATAGTGTTCCACCTCTGACAGCCTGGTCTGACATTTGGACAGGTCAAGAGTCAAGACTCCTACCTACGTAGTGGACAAGGAAGACAGTACAATAGTCCTCTTATTGCCTCAATTTTACCAATTGTACATCTCTTTCATCTGATTGACAGTTTCAACCACTGGAGAATGGCTGTGTAAAAATATAGGTTTTGCCAATTGCCTAGATTGACAAGAATTTTTAAGCAATAATTTTTGGGCCACACCCAGTGATGCTTAGGGGATACTCCTGGCTAAGTGCTCAGAAATTGCTCCTAGCTTGGGGGACCATATGGGATGCTGTGGGATTGAACCTCGGTCTGTCCTAGGTTAGTGCACACAAGACAGTTAACTGCCTTATTATTTTAAGTTGAATTTTCTTTGCCATGCAGAAGCTTCTTAGTTTGATGTAGTCCCATTTGTTTATGTTTTATGCTAAAGTCGTTGCCATTCTTGAAGACTTTTTTAAAATATATATGTTCCATCCTCGAAGACTTTTTTAATATATAGGTCTTCGAGTATTCTGCCTATTTTTTCAATGAACCTTATTGATTCTGATCTAATTTCAATGTCTTTAATTTATTTTGAGTTGACTTTTGTATAAGGAGTGAGGTATGGCTCAATTTTCAGTTTCTTACAGGTGGTTTTCCAGTTGTACTAACACCATTTGTTGAAGAGACTTTCTTTATTCCATTTCAAGTTCTTGGCTCTATTGTCAAATATTAGTTGACTATATATCTGGGGATTTATGTCTGGAAATTCTATTCTAACCCACTGGTCTGAGGCTCTGTTTTTATTCCAGTACCATGCTGTTTTGATCACTATGGATTTATAGTATAGCATCAGGTTAAGTAAAGAGATGCCACCCAGCTTGTTGTTTTTCAGTATCTGTTTGTCTATGCTGGGTCTTTTGTGCTTCCAGATGAATTTTATGATTGATTGTTCTAAGTCTTTAAAGAATGATGTCTGTGTTTGAATGGGGATTTCATTGAATCTATATAGAAGTTTGGGTAAGATAGTCATTTTGATTATGTTGATTCTGCCTACCCATGAGCATGGGATGTCCTTCAATTTCCTTAGACCCTCTTCAATTTCTGTCTGAAGTGTTTTGAAATTTCCCTGGAATAGGTCCTTCACTTCCCTTGCAAGGTTGATTCCTAGGTACTTAATATTTTTGATACTATTTTAAATAGAATTGTATTCTTAGTCTCTCTCTCCTCTACTTTGTTAGTTGTATAGAGAAACACTGTGGTCTTTTGTGTATTGACTTTGTAGCCAGCCACTTTGCTGTATTGGTTAATTGTTTCTAGGAGTTTTGCTGTGGACTCTTGTTGGATTGATATTGCTAGGACTTTTAAGATTATAATGAATAACAGTGGAGAGAGTGGCTAGCCTTGCCTAGTTCCTTACCTTAGAGGAAATGCTTTCAGGTTTTTCGTCATTAAGGATAATGTTGGCTGTGGGATTTTCATAGATAGCTGTAATTATTTTGAGTAAGGCTCCTTCTAGTCCTATTATGCTGAGTGTTTTCAACATGAATGGGTGTTATATTTTGTGACACACCTTCCCTGCATTGATTGATATAATCATGTGGTTTTTGTCTGTCTTTCTTGTTGATGTGGTGCATGATGTTTATTGATTTACATATGTTGAACCAACCTCATATCCCTTTGATATCACTTGGCCATGGTGTATAATCTTTTATAGTGCTGAATTCAGTTAGCTAAATATAGTTAAGTATTTTTGCATCTATATTCATTAGTGAGATTGGTCTGTAGTTTTCTTTCTTGGTGGTGCACTTGCCATCTTTGGGAAAGAGTGTGATATTAGTCTCATAGAAGGAGTTGTGGAGGATTCCTGTCTTTTCAATGGTTTGAAAGAGCCTGTGGATCAATGGTAGTAATTCATCTCGGAATGTTTGATAGAATTCACCTGTAAATCCATCTGGACCTGGACTTTTGTTCTTATGGAGTTTTTTAATTACAACTTCAATTTCTTCTGAAGTGATTGACCTTTCTAGATATTCCTTTTCCAGTCTCAGAAGATGGTATCTTTTGAGGAATCATCTATTTCTTCTGGGTTCTCTAGCCTAACTGAGTATAGTTGTTCATAACATGACCTTATGATATTCTGTATATCTCTTGGGTCTGTTGTAATCTCTCCCCTTTCATTTTTTATCCTACTAATTTGGATGCTTTCCCTCTTTCTTTTTTGGTGAATTTTGCCAGTGGTTTTTCTATCTTGTTAATTTTTTCAAAACACCCATCCCTGGTCTCATTGATTTTTTGTATTGTTTGTTTAGTTTCTATGTTGTTTATTTCAGCTCTGGTTTTTATTATTTCTTGCCTTCTGGTTGTGGTTGGATTTCTATGCTGCTGTTGTTCCAGTTCCTTAAGGTGATCCTTTAAACTGTTGATTTTGTCATTTTCCTCTTTCCTGACTTAGGCCTGTATTGCTATGAGTTTCCCCCCTAATTACTGCTCTTGCTGTGGACCACAAATTTTGACAAGTTCTCTCTTCATTATCGTTTGTCTCAAGGAATATTTTTATTTTTTTTGAGTTCCTTCTTGATACAGCTATTGTTTGGCAGCATGTTGTTTAATCTCCAGGTGTTGGATTTACTCCATTGCTTCTTTGTACAGTCAATTTTGACCTCTGTTGCATAGTAATCTGATAGGGTGCTTCTAATGATCCTTACATTTGTGGTTTTGTACAAGTTGGATTTATATCCCAGGGTATGGTCTATGCTGGAGAAGGTTCTATGAGGGTTTGAGAAGAATGTGTATTCTGTTTTTGGGGGGTGAAGGGCCCTATATTATTAGCCCTAGATCTTCTAATTTTTCATATAGGGCTCTTATTTTTTTATTGCTCTTTTTCTGTCTGTTGGATCTGTCCAGTGGTAATAGTGGAGTATTGAGATCTCCTACTACTATCACATTTCCCTTCATGTGTTTCTTCAGGTTAGTGAGTGATAGCCTCACATATTTTGCTGACTCTACATTAAGTGATATAAATATTGATCTGAGTTAGTACCTCTTGATCTAGTGTTTCCCTGATTAGTATGTAGTGACCCTCTTTGTCTCTGATCACTTTCTCGAGGTTGAATGGAATTTGGTCTGATATAAGAATGGCTGTCCCTGCTCTTTTTGTTTTCCATTGACCTGAAAAATTGATTTCTATCCTTTTATTATAAGCCTATGCCTGTCCTGTACTTATAGGTGTGTTTCTTGCAGGCAGCAGAAGTCTGGTTTGTTTTCTAATCCAGTTATTTTAATGGGAGATTTTAGTCCATTAACATTTAAGGAGATTATTGACAGAGAGGGCTGTTTTGCAGTTGTGTTGTGTAGGGGTGGTTGTTGTTACAATCGTGGTTTTGGATTGTGTAATTTGTCTCATAGTAGGTCATTTAAAATAGTTTTTGTTTGAGAATGTTTTTAGGGTACCATGCCATATTAATGACAGTTTTGCTGGGTATGTACCTTAGGTTAGAAATTTCTTTCATTCAGTCGTTTAAATATTTCATTCCACTGTCTTCTTGCTTTATTGTTTCAAATAGGAGACCTGGTTTGATTCTTATGTCCCTTCCTTTGTACTTGAGGGATTTTTCTCCTTATTGCTTTAAGGAGTTCATCTTTCTCTTTGTTTTTTTGCCATTTGGATTACTATATGTCTTGGTTAGGGACTCTTTTCACTTCCTGGATTTGTATGAAGTCCTTTTTCCAAATGGTGGGGAAGTTTTCTGCTATTATTTCCCTAACTACTTGTTCTTCCCCTTTCCCTGTTCCATCCCCTTCTGGTATACCTACAATTATTAGATTATTTCTTTTGTCTTTGTTCATTAAGTACTGGACTTTTCCTTCCAGTGCCTTGCCTCTTAATTTTTTTGGGGGGTTTCTTGGTCATTTTTGGTTTGCAGTTTTTCTTCGAGTACTTCTGTGTGCTTCTCCAACTTTGTGATTCTGCTCATATGGCTTTTTACAGTGTCTGTTAATTCATTTAATTCCTTTTGTATGGAGTCTCTCATGTTCTGTATCAGATCTTTAATTTGGTTAATTTATTCATCATGGATGTCTTGTACATGGTGGCTAGGTATTCTGTCATTTCCTTTTCCATGGCTTGCATTTCCTTTCTCATGGCTGCTTTTAAATCTTCATCTGTTGGATCTGTGCATTTTGGTGGACTTGGGAACTTACTAGGGTTTCTCTCCATATCTCCAGCTGTTAGTGTCCTCCTCAGTTTACCCAAGATTTTTTTACATTTATTGGTGTGGCTTAGAGAGCAATGCCTTCTGATTTCGACCTACTTTTACTACCTGTGGTGTGGGATTGGGTCCCTTCCCTGGATTGCAGCTCTGCCTGGGTCTGTTGGGTGGACTGACTGAGGTTTGGCCTCTAGCATGCCCTCTAGTGGAGTCTGGTTAGTTGCTTCCCCCTCTTGTTGCCAGCCAGTGCAGTACCGCTCCTGGCCACATAGTGGAGGTTGCTGATGAGCCTGGATACCTTGTACTCCTCCCCTACCTGAAATCAGTGGGCTCTGCCCCCTCCAGGCCTCTCCCGGAAGCCCCTCCCATCTGTAGTTCCTAGTCTGTCCCAGCTGTGCCAGAGACCTGGGAGACATGGTCAGGGGAGGAGCAGAGATAGAGGAAGGTCCCTACCATCTGCTGGACATGGAAACCTCAGGGATGTGATTGGAAGAAGGGCAGAGACAGCAGAAGTTTCCCTACCTTCTGCAGGCTCGGGAATCCTCAAAGACGCAATTGGGGGAGGGGCAGAGACAGAGGAAGCTCCCCTACCATCTGATGGCCATAGAAACCTCAGGGATGCAATCAGAGGAGTGGCAGAGACCATTAAGATTTATTTTTTAAATAATTATTTAATTAAGCACCATGTTTAGCAAACGTGTTCATAATTGGGTTTCAGCCAAAAAGCATAAACCTCCCTTCATTAGTGCAACTTTCCCCCCACCATTCTCTCCCATTTTCCCTCCTCGTCCATCCTCTTCTTGTCTTTGAGACAGGAAGATATTATTTTTCTATCATTGTCAAGGTATCTGTTAGTATTTTTTTCTCTAACTGCATCTACCACTCTGGTAATCTTCTTATCATGGACTGGTCCTTCCTCCCTCATCTGGGTATTATTATTATTGTACTGTTTTTTCTTAAATCCCACATTTGAGTGAGACTATTTTGTATTTATCTCTTCCCCCTCTGACTTAATAATAGTCTCCATAATATTTTTAACATAATAGTCTCTATATCCATTCAAGTATGAGCAAATATCTTGACTTTATTTTTTCTAACAGCTTATTAGTATTCCATTGTTTAGATCAGGGGTCTCAATCTCAATTTACCTGGGGACCGCAGGAGGCAAAGTTGGGATGATCCTTGAGTGCAAAGTCAGTAGTAAGCCTTGAACATTAGGGTGTGTGACTCAAACAACTAAAACAAAACAAAACAAAACACAAAAACTTCCTTGAGTGTAGTGCCACAAAATGTTGTATTGAGGGCCATTTGTGGCCTGCAGGCCGCAACTTTTAGAGCCATGATTTAGATCTACTATGATTTCTTCAGCCACTCATCTGTTGTTGGGCAGCTGGATTATTACCAGATTCTGGCTATTGTAAACAGTAATGCTAGGAAAGGGCATTTTTGTATTTTTTGTGGTCTTAGAGTATATCCTTAGGAATGGTATTGAAGAATCATATGGGAGCTCAATATCCAGATTTTTAAAGGAATATTTGTATTTTTTTTCTAGAAACACTAGACTATAAGACATTCTCAAGAGCAGTGAATGAGTGCTTCTTTCTTTTCACATCATGTCAGCTTTCGTTGATTATGTTTTTTTGCAATGTGCACCAGTCTTTGTGGCATGAGATATTTCATTGTTGTTTTAATTTTTATCTCCCTTACAGTTAGTGATATAGGGCACTTTTTAATGTGCCTTTTTGCCATATGCATTTCTTTGAGGAAATGTCTGTTCTTTCTTCTCCCCATTTTTATGGGGCTACATATTATTTTCTTGTTAAGTTTTGTCAGTACCTTTTGTATCTTAGACATTAGCACCTTATCTGATGGTATTTGTGAATAGCTTTTCACATTTGGTGGGTAATCTTTTTACTCTAGTCACTGTTTCCTTTGAAGTGCAGAAGCTTCTCAGTTTAATATAATTTCATTTGTTTATTTCTGCTTTCACTTGTTTGAACAGTGTTATTTCCTCCGTAAAAATGTCTTTTGTCTCAATGCTATAAAGTGTTTGCCTATTTTTTTCTTCTATATACCTTATAGATTCAGGTCTGATATTAAGGTATTTAATAAATTTTGATTAGACCTTTGGGCATGGTGTTAGGTAGATGTCTGCTTTTGCTATTTGGATGTTGCTGACCAGCTGTCCCAACACCACTTGTTGCAGAGGATTTCCATGTTTTGTTTTGCATTTATTGACCCTTTGTTACAGATTAATTGATTGTATATCTGATAAGCATTCTCTGAATAGTCAAGTCTATTTCATTGATTCGAGTTCTGTCTTTATTATATGCTGTTTTAGTTATTATTGCTTAGTAGAATAAACTAAAATTTTGGAAAGATAAGAAAGCTTCCCATCTTCTTTTTTCTCCTGGTTTCTTTACTTATCATTGGGCACTTATTGTTCCAGATAAATTTCAGGAGTGTCTGATCCATTTATTTGAAGAATCTTGGGTTTCTTTAGAAGGATTGCATTGAATCTGACAATGTCTTAACATTATTGTCATTTCCATGATATTAAACCTCTGAATCTATGAGCAGTGTATATGCCTTCACTACTTT
This sequence comes from Crocidura indochinensis, assembly GCA_004027635.1. Classification (NCBI taxonomy): domain Eukaryota; kingdom Metazoa; phylum Chordata; class Mammalia; order Eulipotyphla; family Soricidae; genus Crocidura; species Crocidura indochinensis. The sequence goes on along the minus strand of PVKC010035818.1, from coordinate 4,962 downwards.
GTGTCTTTTTTATTTCTTAAAGCAATGTTTTATAGCTTTCTTTGTATAGGTCTATCACCTCTTTAGTTAAGATGAATCCAAGGTATTTTCATTTCTGTGGTACTATTGTGAATGAAATCTTCTTTTATGTCTATTCATTCTCTATCATTATTTATATATAAGAAGGCCACTGTTTTTTATGCATTAATTTTGTAGCCTGTCACTTCACTATATAAATCTATTTTTTCTGCAAGTCTTTTTTGTAGAATATTTAGGATTTTATAAGTATAGTATGTCATCTGAAAAAAGTGAAAGCTTGACCTCTTCCCTTACTATATGAGTGCTTGACATATTTTTCTTTCCTATTGCTATTGCAAGTACTCCCAAAAATATACTGAGTAGGAGTGGGAAGATGGGGTAGCCTTGTCTTGTGCCATATTTTAGTGGAAAGACTTTCAGTTTTACCACATTGACTATAATATTTTCTAAAGGCTTGTGATACATGTTCTTGGCTATATTGAGAAAAATTCCTTCTATACCCTTATTTTGAGAGGTTTTTATCATAAATGAGTGTTGAACCTTATATGAAATGCTACCTCTGCATTTATTGATCTGGTCATATGGTTTTAAAATTTCCTATTGTTGATGTGGTGTATTACATTGATTGATTTGTGTATGTTGAATTATCTTTGCATCTCCAGAATGAATTCTAATTGGTTGAAGTGTATGACTTTATTGATGAACCACTGGATAGTATTTCCTAGAATTTTGTTGAGGATCATTGCATTGGTGTTCATCTTAGATATTGGTATGTAGCTTTCTGTTTTGGTGGCATCTCTTTCTGCTTTTGGTATCAAGGTGATATTACTTTTATTAAACCTTTTTGGTAATGTTTCTGTTTCTTCAATTCCCTATAACAGCCTGAAAAGTATTGGCAGTAGGCCCTCTTAAAAGAGTTGAAAGAATTTGGTGCATTACATAGATGATATCTTACTTTTGGCTCAGACTCACAAGGAATTGCAATGTTTTGATGAATTTGTTATCACTTCCTTTCAGGGTGCTGGTTTAACAATAGTCACGGGAAAAATTCAGACTTTGCCTCCATTTCAATACTTTGGATTTGTACTGGAGTTCATTTTATGCATCCCCAAAAGATTTCTATTTATCAGAAAAACCTAAGGATTCTCAATGACATTCAAAACTCTTAAGTGACATAAATTAGATTTGTCCTGTTTTCATCACCAGCACTATTGTTTCAGGATTAAAATCTAACAAGGAACTATAGACTGAACTATGACTTGATGGTAAGTATTTCTAACACTCTCATTTGGATTTTGATTGGCATTAACAATAGCCAGTCCCCTCCAAGGAACTAACGGTATCCTTACAAACCACAAAAATTTGTATATGGTTCAGAGCTCTTCTATACAATTACTTCACATGTCAAGGAGGAACTCGGGTACTCAAAATTGTCCCATTGGAATATGCACAGTACAGAAGCAGGATAAATTGGACCCAGCACATCTTGGAACACTAGCTAGGGTTCCTGCACCGTGCATCTTCCTATGGGACAATTTCTGACTGCTTGAACACCTCCTGTGCATGCAGAGCATTTGCACAGTACAAATTCCTTCAGTCTATTCCCAAATCTGACCCTTCTGGTAGAAACAGACTAAGTGAGTCCCCCTGGAAGAAAACTGTATGTTTGCAGGTTTCACCATGAATAGGGTTCTGCTCTCTTGAGGTTATTCAAGTGTATCAGCAAATGGTTATATGAAAGTCACAATATTGACCTGCTAGGCGTGAGACATGGCTTTGTCTTAAGTGACATGTCACAGAGTTCACAAGAAAGCTGAAAAACAACTAGGCAGACAATCAGAAAGCACAATGAACTGCCAGAGTCAAGGCTCTCACTCATGCAAACTTGGCAGCGGACATTTGACTTCAGCCCAGATTTGCTGTATACTGATGCTTGAGCCATCTGGCCTTAAAGCCTGGTCTCACTGTTTCCTCCTCTGCAAAATACTTTTAAATATCTTACTTAAGGGATTGTAAGAACTCAAAAAAGTGACTGTGGTTGTTTTTAAACATACACAAAAATTTTACATATTTAATTCAGAGGATCTCTATTCTAGGTCAAGGCTGATAGATGGGAAGTCTGACACACGAGAAGCTGACCAGTGAGTTGACACGTGATATGATTACACATTGGAAGCTTACATGTGAAAAGCTGACATGTGAGAAATTGATGTGTGAGATGATATGTGACAAGATGATATGTGAGAAGCTGACGTGTGGGAATCTGATGTGAAAAACTGTCATATGAAAAGTAGATATGTGAGAGACTGAGTCATGAGAAGCTGACACGTGATAAGTTGACATTAGAAATGATATGTAGAAGATGACAACAGAAGACCTAAAACACGAGAAACTGACATATGAAAGGCTCACATGTAGGAAGCTGATACATGAGAAACTAACACATGAGAAGCTAGCATGTGAGAAGCTGGCAAGTGAGAAGCTGACATGAGAAAAGCTGACACATGGGAAGTTGACACATGAGAAGCAGACACTTGAGAAGCTGACATGTGAGAAACTGACATCTGAACTTTGGCACATGGGAAGTTGACACATGTAAAGTCCTACAGCCCACATCCCTGGAAATAGTCTTTGAACTGTCCAGGGACTTAGTGCACTGAGGTGAGATCTGAGAGTAGTTCATAGTCAGCTACACATTTAATGCTTTAGTGATGCCAAAACTGACTATTCAGGGTCTCTTCTGCTTTTTCCTCAGTGCTTCCTTTTATGCGCATGCACAGTTGTGCTGAAGCCTTTTGAGCTGTGTCCCCAGCCCATATGTTACAGTTTTGGTATAGACAAAGCTGATCACACTCTTCTGGAAATCCCAATTTCTAAACCCCTTCTTCAGACACACTGTTCTGTTTTTCTCCCAGCTGTCCAGACTGAATGGTTCCAGAAGAAGGTGCTAAGAAAAAGTGGCATCCCTGCTCACACAGAATAGGTGAAGGGGACAAGCCTGTACCATGTGAGTGGGGCCTTCCAGGGCTTAACATTGTTCTGGGCCATCACACAGACATTCAGACACTTCTCTTGGCAACTCCAGTGACCTAATCCAGTTGTTATTATTGGTAAATGCTCTTATATTTATTTTTTATCATCTTCACTCCATGAAGTATTGTTAGTTATGGGCTGGTAATGATGGCTTAATTTACATAAACCACACGAGACCACATCACCCGACCATCCACCTTCTTTAAAGGACAGCACAGGGCATGGGGGTTCTTATATGTGGCTTCCCTATGTGCACAGCACTGGCCCCCAGTCCTCAGACCCCAGAAGCTACCCTGAAAATTGGCAAAAGCTGACCACGTCCTACATTTGGTGCTCCAAGCTGAGTTGCATTGCACTGCACTGAATGCCAGATAGATACACATTCAAGCTCAGGAAGTGTCCTGCCTTTTAACTTCTATGACTACTGTCCACTGAGTGAGGGTTCATATATGGAGAGATCAAATATGCTGATTTGTGGGTTTCATTGTGGAGTCTTGCCTTTCTCCAATGGGTAAGTAATTCATAGCAAAGCTGGCTACAGAAATCATAGATAATCTATAGAGACAAATTTTCTGGGAGAAATCAATCTCTCTAACTTGGATGACATTGCCTCATGAAGAGTGTCTTTCCTTCATTTGTTTAGTATTGAACCTTCTAATCTTTTGTGAATTTCTCCTTGAAACCCAGAGACTTGAATTTTATGGTGAAAGTCAGTGCTTGATTACTGTCAAGATGTTCTTTAATTTTTGCTGCAGTTACTTAGGCTTCAGATTAAAATTTGTTTTTTATTCGTTTTTTAAAATAAAACTCTTTTTCACATTTAAAAGATTGAAAGCTTGTTCTAGTGTTGAAATGTTGGCCCACAAAGCTCTAACCTGTGATTCTCATTTTTAAAAATAGAAATGGAATATTTTATTTTATTTGGTTAATTTTTCTGGAGTGAGATGCTGGGTCACTCCTGGCAGTGCTCAGGGAAGACTCCTTGCTCTGTTCTCTCAGTAGGGCTCAGGGAACACGATTCTGAACACTCAGAATCAAATCAAAATCAGTAGCTTTACTCCTGTTGTTTTTCTCACCTCTCTTTAAACATCTTGGTCCTTGTCTCATTAATGACAAAATCGAATACATATTTTTTTTGAAAAAATTATTTTATTATTGTAGAGTGGAAAAAAGATGTTCAATTTTGGAAATACTACTAGATAACTATTGTATTTTTTTCTTTACAGCTCAGAAAAGTTCTTTTCTGGAGTATGTAGCAAAATTTAATTTTTAAAACCCCATCTCATTCCCCCTTCTCTCTGTGTTAAGGTTCTCACGTCTTTACTTGGATCATCTCTCCTATGAGTCTGCATGCTTGTTTTCTAGCACCATCAAGGCATAGCTCAGGGCACTCAGGGTTCCAGGGAATAGGTCAAAAAGCTCAGATAGTAGGAATAGCTGTGAAAGGTCTGAGTCATAGATAGGAGCTTTATGGGGGATTGCAGAGTGGGACCCGTGATATAGGCAGTGAGGACTGTGATAGGTGATGGGTGGCATCCAGTCCTGGTGACTCAGGCCCTGAGGACATGGCTATAAGTAAAATGTTGAAAATCATTACCCTATTTCAATTTGCAGATGCATCCTTGGACTTAGTGTTTGTGGGTACAGGACAGCCTGTCATTGCTCCAATTTAACTTTAGGTAAGAATTGTGTGAAACCCATCTTCAATGTGGTCATGAGTCACCAGAACCCCAGCATTCCAAAGGCAGATGATGTACATGAGCCCATCATCTCTTAGGACATCATAATGACAGGAGAGAACATAGGCCTGGGGTAAGCCATACAGCTATGTGTTATCAGCCAAGAGTGGGAATGCTCACACATCCAGGAACACTGGGTACTTGTTTGTCAGTGTAAAACTGCCAAAAGTTG
>PVKC010035817.1:0-13361 GCA_004027635.1 Crocidura indochinensis | reverse complement strand
CTCTTTACACTTTTCATTTGGCTCTTCTGTGTACTGGCGGCCGCTACAGGAGTCAGGACTCTGCTCCTGGTCTCTGTCAGTGCGCACCCTGTGTGGCTCTCAAAATAAATTTCAATCGTGGTTTTGGCGAGATTTGGCTCAGTTGAAAAAAAGGGTTGCCAACCACCGGTAGGAGACACAGGCTCTCTCCACCCTTGAAGCATAGTGTCATGAGATTGATCGTAGACTCCCTGTCCGTTCATCCACTCTCCCTTCGGTGCTCCCGTGGTGCATGGAAGACCCCTGCCTCGTCATGGGTCGATAAAATCAGATCTCTGCATCTAGAGATCTCGGATTAGCTGCCTCTTTCTTCAGAAAGAACAAGAGCATGGAAAATATTCTAGTGCCTACAAAGCCCAAGTGAATTCATAGTCAAACTATGAGAAATGTCTGCTTGATCACCAATGCACATAGATATAACAGAGGGAAGGTTTACTGCAAACAGAATCCATTACATCTGAAAATGTTCCTATTCCCCAAATCAAGATTTAGAATAAAGAGGAAGGAGAATAACAGGCCCTTTCTTTTTAACAACTTAAAAAAAGATTTCAAAAACTTTTTTCATTTCAAATTTTTGTTAAATGTTGGGCCAGGCCCAGGGTACCCAGAGTTTACTCCTGATGCTATTCTCAATGATTTCTCCTAATGGGGCTTTCCAGTCCTTATATAGTGCCTTGGATTAAAACTAGATTGGCTGTATGTAAAACAAGCATATACTCCCTCTCCCATTTTATTTTTTTTTCATTTTAGGCACTGTGGTTTGCAATATTGTTACCATCACTTTACTTCCTTTCTGGATCCAGTTCTTATCCAGAGTGATCATTTTATACACTCATTGTCATAGTGATCCCTTCTCTGCCCTAACTGCATTCTCCCTGCCTCACCCCCTCTCCCATTTGTGACAAGCTTCTTACCATGAACTAGTCCTCCTGGACCTTTTCTCTATTGTCTTTGGATATTATTATCATACTATATGATACTATGAGTGCTACTACCATAATCAGTTATTTTATGTACTATTATACTTAACATTTGAGGAATTTAGAAATACAGTATTTTATAAACAATTTCTTTAGGCACTGTGGTTACAACAATATTCATAGTTAGGTTTCAGTCACAGCGGTTAGGCATTTGTCTTGCATGCAGGATGGTAGTTCGAATCCCAGAATCCCATATGGTCCCCCAAGCCTGCCAGGGGCGATTTCTGAGCGTGGAGCCAGGAGTAACCACTGAGCGCTACCGGGTGTGACCCAAAAACAAAAACAAGAAAAAATTACACCACCCTTCAACAGTATAATTTTCCTGTCACCAGTGTCCCCCATTTCTCTCTTCCCCATACATTGCCTGTCTTCTGGACAGACATTCTATTTCTCTCTCTTACTATCATTGTCATGGTTGTTGTTAGTGCAGCTATTTCTCTAACAGCGCTTATCACTCTTTATGGTAAGCTTCATATCATGGTATGTATAGTCCTTCTGGCCCGCATCTTTGTTGTCTGGGCATTATCATACTGCCTTTAATTTTTTTCTTAAATCACACAGATGAGTGAGAATATTTTGTGTCTATCTCTCCCCTCTGACTCATTTCACTCAGCATTATAGTCTCCATGTCCATCCATGTATAGGCAAATTTCATAACTTCATTTTTTTCTAATAGCAGGATAGTATTCAATTGTGTAGCAGTATCACAGTTTCTTTAGCTACTCATCTATTGTTGGCATCTGGGCAGTTTTCCAGATTCTGTCTTATATATAGTACTGCAATGAACATAGGCGTGCAGAGGACATTATTGTATTGTATTATTGTGTTCTTAGGGAGTCCCTAGGTGTGGTATTGCTGTATTATATGGGAGCTCAATTCCAGTTTTGTGCGGAATATCCATATTGTTTTCCAGAAAGGTTGATGGCATTCCCACCAGCAGTGAATGAGAGTTCCTTTCTCACTACATCTATGCCAGCACTGGTTGTTCTTGTTCTTTGTGATGTTTGCTAGTCTCTGGGGTGTGAGATGATATATCATTGCCATTTTTTTGCATATCCATGATAATTGGTGATGTGGAGCATATTTTTCATGTGCCTCTTGGTTATTTGTCTTCTTTGAGGAAATGTCTATTACTTTATTTGATGGGGTTAGATGTTTTTTCTTAAGTTCTGTCTGTACCTTGTATATCTTAGATATAGTCCCATCTGATGGGTATTGGGTAAGTAGTGTTTCCCATTCCCATTCCATTGGAGAAATTTTGCACTTTAGTCGATGTTTCCTTTGATGTGCAGAAGGTTCTCAGTTTAATGTAGTTTCATTTGTTTTCCTCTGCTTCCACTTATTTGAACAGTGGTGTTTCCTTCTTGAAGATGTCTTTAGTTTCAATGTCATGAAGTGTTTTGCTATATTTTCTTCTATATACTTAATAGTTTCAGGCCTGATATATAGGTATTTAATCCATTTTGATTTGAACTTTGAGCCTGGTGTTAATAGAGGTCTGAATTTACTTGTTTTGCATGTGATTGGCCAGTTGTCCGAACACCACTTGGTGAAGAGGCTTTTCTTGCTCCATTTTGCATTTATTGCCCCTTTATCAAAGATTAATTGACTATAAGTCTTGGGGACATTCTCTAAATATTCAAGACTATTCCATTGATCTGTAGATCTGTCTTTATTACAATACCATGCTGTTTTAATGACTATTTGCTTTGTAGTACAATTTAAAGTTGGGGAAAGTTATGCCTCCCATCTTTTTTCCCCTAAGGGTTGCTTTAGTTATTTGTGAGCACTTATTGTTCCAAATGAATTTCAGGAGTGTTTGATCTACTTCTTTGAAGAATGTCCTGAGTATCCTTAGAGGGATTGTATTAAATCTGTATAATGCTTTAGGGAGCAGTGCCATTTTAATTATATTAATCCTCCAAATTCATGAACACGGAATATGTCTTCATTTCCTTGTGTCCTCCTTTATTTCTTGAAGCAGGGTTTTGTAGTTTTTCTTTGTATAGGTCCTAAACCTCTTTAGTTGACTCCAGCGTATTTGAATTTCTGTGGTGCTATTGCGAATGGGATATTTTTTAATGTCTATTTCTTCTCTATTATTATTTGCATATGAGAAGGCCATTGGTTTTTGTGTGTTATTTTGTACCCTACCACTTTGCTATATGAATCTATCGTTTCTAGAAGCATTTTGGAAATGTTTAGGATTTTCTAAATATAGTATCATGTCATCCTCAAACAGTGAGAGCTTGACTTCTTCCTTACCTATTTGGATGTCCTTGATATCTTATTCTTTCCCAATTGCTATGGCTAGTACTTCCAGCACTTTTTTGAATAGGAGTGGTGAGAGGGTCCAGCCTTATCTTGTACCAGATTTTAGAGGAAAGGCTTTCTGTTTTTCTCCATTGAATATAATATTTACCATGGGCTTGTGGTAAATGGCCTTAATTATATTGTGAAAAGTTTCTTTCATTCCCATCTTCTTGAGAGTTTTTATCATGAATGGGTGTTGGACCTTATCAAATACTTTCTCTTTATTTATTGATATGATCATGGAGTTTTATTTTTCCTTTTGTTGATATGGTGTATTACATTGATTGACTTGTGTAGGTTAAACCATCCTTGCTTCTTTGGTTTACTTGGCCATGGTGTATAACCTTCTTGATGAGGTCTTGGATCCTATTTGCCAGATTTTGTTCAGAATATTTGCATCTGGTTTTATCAGATATATTTGTCTATAGATCTCTTTCTTTGTGGCATTTCTGTATGCTTTTGGTATCAGGTGATGTTAATTTCATAAAGACTATTCGGGTGCTTTTTGTTTCTTCAATTTCCTGGAAGAGCCTGACAGGATTGACAGTAGGTCCTCTGGAAAGGTTTGAAAGAATTCATTAGTGAATTGATCTGGTCTTGGGATTTTGTTTTGGGGAAGACTTTTGATTACCCTTTTAATTTTCTCAATAGTGATGAATCTGTTCAAATATGATGTTCATATTATCTTGGATCAATCTTGGGAGGTTATGAGTCCAAGAATTTATCCATTTCTTTCAGGCTCTTTTGTTTTTTTGGCATAGAGTTTCCCAAATTACCTTTTGTATCTCTATAGTATTTGTAGTAATCTCCCTCTTTTCATTTCTAATTCAGTTTATTAAGTTTCTCTCATTTTCTTTATGAATTTTTCTACTAGTTTATAGATCTTGTTTATTTTTTTCAAAAAACCAACTCTTGCCTCCCAATTCTTACCACAGGCTGTGTTTTTCACACGGACTGTATAGAAAGAGAAGGTACAGTAAACGCACCCTATATACACCTCAACCCAGACCCTTGCCTGGTCTGTATTGGAAATTGGGGACAAAAAACAAACAAACAAACAAAAAAACCAACTCTTGGGCCAGAGCTATAGCACAGAGGTAGGGCATTTACTTTGCATGCAGCTGACCCAGGATGGACCTCAGTTTGATCCCCATCATCCCATATGGTCCCCTATTCAGGAGCGATTTCTGAGTGCATAGCCAGGAGTGACCCCTGAGTATCACCAGGTGTGGCAAAAAAATAAGAAAGCAAACAACTCTTGCTTTCATTGATTTTTTTTTTGGATTGCTTTTTTGAATTTCCAATTAATTAATTTCTACTCTAAGCTGTATTATTTCCTTTCATCTATTTATTTTTGGTTCATTTTGTTGATCATGTTATTTTATAAGCTGTGCCAGTAAGTTATTTATGTAGTCCCCTTCTTCCTTTCTGATGAATGTTTGCAAAGTTATAAATTTTCCTTTTAGTACCACTTTATCTTTGTTCCACAAATTTTGATAATTTGTGCCTTTGTTCTTGTTTGTTTTCAGTAATCTTTTGATTTCCTCTTTGATTTCATCTTTGACCCATTGCTGGTTCAGTAGTGAGCTGTTTAATTTCCAGGTGTTAAACTTTTTTCTCTGTGTCTATTATTTATTTCTAATGTCAGTACATTGGATATGAGAAAGCAGCTCCAACAATTTCTGTCTTCTTTATTTTATGGAGATATGTTTTATTGGTCAGCATGTAGTCTTTTGGAGAATGACCAATGTGCATTGGAGAAGAATTTGTATCCAGTTTTCTGGGAATGGAGAGCCCTATGTATATCTGCTGGACCAATTTTTTCCATTGCTTCTTTCAGAGCTAGTATATTCTTTCTTGTTTTGTTTTTTTGGGTCACACCCGGCAGCACTCAGGGGTTACTCCCGGCTCTATGCTCAAAAATCGCTCCTGGCAGGCTCAGGGGATCAAATAGGATGGTGGGATTCGAACCACCGTCCTTCAGCGTCTAAGGCAAACTCCCTACCGCTGTGCTATCTCTCAGGCTCCAGAGCTAGTATATTCTTATTAGGTTTCAGCCTGATTGACTTATTTTTGGGTGACAAGGCAGCGTTAAAGTCTCCCACTATTATTGTCTTGCTATTGATGTCTTCCTTTAAATTTGTCAGCAGTTGTTTAAAATATTTTGCTGGTCCCTTTAGAACAGCAGTTTTTTGTTTTTGTTTTTTGTTTGTTTGTTTGTGGGTGGCCTACACCTGTATTGCTCAGGGGTTACTCGTAGCTATGAGCTCAGAAATCGCTCCTGGCTTGGGGGACCATATGGGACTCTGGGAGATCAAACTGTGGTCTGTTCTAGCTAGCACAGGCAAGGCAGATGCCTTACAGTTTGTGCCACTGCTTCGGCCCCTAGAACTACAGTTTTTAAAATATACTTTATTCTATGAACAAAATCTACTCTCTATTCTTGATGGAGTGTCCATGAAGCTTTTTACCATTAGATAATTCTATTTCATTCTATTTTGATTTTTTGGATTTTCTGTTCTGGCATTTTTATTTCAGTTGCTTTAGTGCTCTGTGAGCCTGAGTTGATCCTGATGCCCTGAACACAGTTTTTCCATGTGCTAAAAGAAGTTACACTTTTTCACTATTTGGGGGAAAGGAAGCCGTGATTCCTCCAAATTTGTTGTTATTGTTTATTTTTTTTATGTTGCTTTGCAAATAAATTCACTCTCTAAATTAAAATGACAGTGTGCCCAAACTTCTAGAATTGAAGCCAGATTTCCACTCTTTGTTCCCTTTGGTGAAATGCTTGCATTCCCCTGAACTACTTCTCATGATGATTGGTAGGAAGGACAGTTAAAAGTTCTAGTCACTATGTACCTAAAAAATTACTGTGAAAGATTTGTAATCCACTTTGGTCAAAATAAAAAAAAAAAGTTTTAGTTCAGTAGAAGTGACCAGATCCTACCAGATCTTTACCTTGTGGGTTAGCTACAAGAAAAAGAACAACACATTGGCGGCTTCTTGGTTAGGGTATGACAGCACGTTGCTGAAGCAAGAAAGAGATGGAATGATGTGGGCTGCTTAAATATGGGTTGTGGTGGCTGATTATCAGCAGGTTTTCTCTTTGCAGTCCCACACTGTTCTCTAGCATGTCTGCAGTGAGTTCATGATTTGAATACCCATCTGTAGAACACAGTATGCGAGTTTCTAATGCTTTCTGCCCTGGTCATTTTTTCCTTTTTTTTCCTATGAGTCATCTTCGATTAAAGAAAACAAAAGATTTTACTGTTAATTACTCATAATTTTAAACAGCTCAGAAACTTGTGTGTGTGAGAGAGAAAGAGAACCACCAGCTGTTGGGAACTAGTGAGGGCACTCCCAACTTCAGACTGCATTTTTTTGTTTGGGTAGGGAGTAGTTTTGTTAGTAGGGGGATAGTCATTTATGATGGAAATGTTTTAAACCACAGACAAGGAAGAAGATGCAAAGAATCATATTGAGAATAAGTTTTAGTTTTTACTAAGATAGGAAAATGAGCTTTTGCTTCTATTTCAGATCTTTGAACCTTTCACTTTCTGCCCTAATATTATTGTCAACATAATTCCTTTCTGCCATTTCATTGTTCTCTTTAGATATCTTATGGAAACTAAATCTTTGTTCAAACAGCTAAAATGGCAAATAATAAATGATATGGCAGGTTGTAGGCATGAGTAACTGGAAACCTGCCATTCTAATCTTGGCACTTTAAGATCTTTGTGTAGGGGGCATGGGTGCAAACAGAATTGCTACTCAGTTTAGCCAAGGGATTGGCACGAGAATTTAAGGTAATCCTGGGGCTGTAGTTCCATGGACAAGTTGGTGCAGGCTGGTGGGTTGGCAAACATCCCAGAGAAGGGAACTCCAGCTGATGGGAAATGAGAGTATTCCAAGAAGTCTATTTTGACAGTGAAGCCCACTCACACACAGACAGAAAGTGGGACAGATAGCTGCTGGAAATTAGGAGGGAGATTTAAGCCAGTGAAAAGTTAAAGATCTTAGATGACTTATTTTAGAGGAGTTAGGGGGGCAATTTTTGTCATACCTGGTGATTCTTAGGTCTTATCCTTGGCTCTGTATTCAGAAGTCATTTCTGTCAATGTCAAGGGGACCTTAAGCAGTACCAGAGGTTGAACCAGATGGTTGACTCTGTGTACTGTAGGGACTCCTTAACCCCTGTACAATACTCTGGTTCTGGATGCTGTATTTTTAAATATTTTCCAATTACGGATGACTTATAGACATTCTGAAAAGGGTGTGTGTGTGTGTGTGTGTGTGTGTGTGTGTGTGTGTGTGTGTGTGTGTGTGTGAGATTTTTCAATGGCAATGTATTTGTGGCAACATGACTTCACAACATTCATGTGAAAGAGGAAAAAAATTGTGGGCAAATCAATTGTGGGCAGCCAATGGAAATTCTGTGATCGTGCTTTGTGGGTGTCTTACAGGCAAAGAGTGCACCTCTTTTTATGTCTTTTTTTCCTTAACAGATTTGTTTGAAGAAGCAGGATGCTGATCTAGACGTGGAAAAAGAAAAAGTAAGTTGACAAATTTTGCACCAAGAGCATGCATCTAATAAAATAAAAAGGATTTCCCAATGGAATATAGGGTTAGTCTGATATGAATTTGGGATTGTGACTCTGTGTGTGAAGCTTTTATAAGGTCTTAAGTGTGAATTGAAATTGGAGCTGGTACATGAAATAGAATGTTGCCAGTTTGTTGAGATGAACCTGCTTCCACCTGCCCCTTTCTTAGTTGTAAGACTCCATTTTGATATTTGCAGGGACATATGTTTTAGCTATAAGATATGCTTCCTTATTCCAGAAATAGAATGAACAGCCATCCTATGCTTGATAAGCCTTGAGAGCATGGTGAGGGGTGTGCACTTCCATCTTCAGCTTGGTTAAGGACCCCCCCCAATTTTTTTTTGTATTCTCCTTGCTACCTAGGTGCCTATTACTTTCTCTACCCTGGTTGTGCTTTCCACTTGCAGCCGCCACTATGGAACAGGTTGTCCTTTCGCACATTTAACACTGTTTTTGCTACCTGCTGGACTCTACATTCACAATAGTGGATGTGATGGATGAGTTCGTAGCTACTGGAATTGTGACAGAGCTGTGTAAAAGGGATTCAGGGATCTTAGAATGAGGACTGGGCTATCCAGAAAAGCTGCTTGTTGAAGGTGCTGTGGGAAGGGACCATACATTGTTTCTTTCCACATCTTCGCTGATTCTTTGTCTAATTTATTTTGTCTCCCCAGCTTCCCTGGAAGGTCTAGGCTTAGCTAGGTCTTGAGAGCCACCTATGCTATCTAGACTTTGTTGTCCAATCACATTGCCTTTGAAGTTTTTTTTTTTTTTTTTTTACATCTATTGATTCCTCTCAGGGGCTGCTAAGAATAAATTCGGGTTGCTTTTTAATTTTTTTTTATTTTGAATTTGTATACAAGAGTTTTCTCTCTGAACTAGAACCATTCCATATGCAAATATTATAGATAAAAACTCTCAACTTGCAGTGGGGTAGCTTCCTGATAAAATTGATTTAAGTGAAGTACCTTTTATATAGCTAAACTGCTGAACATTGTCATATTGCTGAGTCCCTCTTAAATACACAATTCCTCTTTCATAGTCTACACTTGGCCAAAATCATCTAGTTCAAAGCTTATCTTATTATCAAATGTTGACTGTCTTATGGGAGTTTATGGGATGCTAGTGTGATAATGGAGCAATACACTTGTACAAAGTACACCATTACAAAGTCTGAAATACAATTTTCAGGGAAGAATATTGCTTTTACGAATATTGTAAAATACTTGTATTGAATATGTATTGAATATTGTTGTTTTACAAGTCAAACAGAGGTTGAACTATCTGAAGTCAGAGTCCACTTTGTTTTAATTTGAGGATGCATGCTATCAGAAACATGCCTCCAGAACAATTAAGAGCAGTCCTTGACCCTTAACCTACCCCATGACCCCCTAACTTCCACAGAACTGTTTGTGATCTATTTTCAGTCATGGACATTTCAGCTCATGAAGACCAAAGGGACTCAGGAAATAAGAGATTCTAGTCAGGGTCAGGCATGGGGAGAGTATTTTAAGAAGTGCCAAATGCTTAGACTTTAGCCATAGAAACCAGGGATTGACAAAGGAATTTACAATTGGTGGCCAGGAATCTGACCTTCTTTGAGACCCTCCTCATAATAGATCAGGGAGCATCGAGAATGCCAGAGTGATCCTTGAAATGCCTGTTGTTGTTCCAGGCATGGACCTTGCCCTGAGCAACTATGAGAGGAAGGTGGGGGCAGCTTATGTTGGAGGTGAATCCACTCATTTTCATTTCTAGGGCAACTAAATCCCAAGCAAGCAGGAGGTCTCTGTTAAATGGGGCAAAGAGCTTTAGTCGAATGAATCACGTTGTTGCTTCAATTCTGATATTAATTTGCTGTAAGACATCGGACAGATCTTTTCTCCAGACCCCACTTTTCTCATACAAGGCAGACTCCTTTCAGGACTAAGCAAAATTCTTTGTTTTAATTTAAAAACATACATCACTTGAAGTCACAGAGTACAGTGGCTAGGATACTTGCTTTGAATACATAACAATCCCTCTAGTCATCACCAGGAGTAATCTCTGAGCACAGCATGAGGAGTAAACCCTGTGTATCATGGGTGTGGTCCTCAGAAAAAAAAAAAACAAAAATTTTTACTGAAAGGAAAAAGGGCTGTTGACCATCCATCTAAAGCACAAGGATTGCTTTTTTGGGTAGATGGGAAGGTTCTTAGAGGTAGAGCCTCTTGTTTGTACTTCCAGGTATAATCCTGGCAGTCATAAGAGTTCAGTGAAAAATAAGGGGGTGTGGTTGGTCTGTTCTAAGGATGGGGTATTTAGAGAACCTGCAGTGGAGTGGAAAATGCTTTTTGGAGCTTCATTTAAGGCTCAAGCCTAGACTGTTTTAAGTCAAATGGTTAATGACCTGAAAAATGCCAAATCCCACCTGTGGGGAGTTCTCCAATTTAATTATAATGTGCCCATGGAAGGCTTTTGGGTACTAATATGTCTTCTCTTTTATTATGTGCTTTCCAAAACATACCGAGTATAGGATGTGCCTCCATCATTTAAACAGTACTTTTAGCAACCCAACGGAAAAAAAAAAAACAACCCTGAAGTGCTGCTGTGTTTTTTTAAACACACTTATGAGTTTATTTTCTAAGTTGAAAACATCAATAATTTCAAAATTTTTAATCAGTACATTTATGAATTTAACCACCATGAGATACACAGTTACAGAATTGTTCATGATTGGGTTTTAGTCATATAATATCCATTTTTATCAACCCAGACTCAGTGTGGAAAAGTAGCCTTACTTTGACATTGTCAAAATTCAAAGTTCACTCTATATAGAATCTGTAGTTATTCATTATTATATCTAGCGTGTTGAACTTACACTGTACCTGAGTACTCTCTGTGCCTTCTTAAGGATTACAGTTCTACCAGGGAGCCAGACCCTTTTCTTTGAGTTATTCAGTTCACTACAGTCTTGGCAAAGATTCTCATCAGATTTCTCTGCATCCAGGGCCTTCTTTTCCCCATATCTTACCCTGGACTTAATACACTATTTGTGACGAAATGTTTCAAGTAGCATATCGAAAAGCTTTATGAGTAAAAAGTTTTATGAGCACATAAAAATATTACATTCCAGAGAAGCCTTCCTTGACCCCTTCCTTCTAAATCTGGATGGGTTTCTTTCTATCTTATTCTTTGAAACTCCCATTGTTATTCTATTTATGCCCTAATGATCAAATATCTGTGATCTCTATGACTATTATCCTTGCCAGATGGAACACTTTAAAAACCTAATGTCTGGTGCATTGTGTATTCTCTCAAAATGTTGATTTCAGGCCTGAATGAATGAACGGTCTGTGACCAAATTTAGGGATATTGAGAAAGCCTACTTTGGCAGATAGCAAAGTTGAAATGTCTTACTATGTGTTGTGTAAAAACCCTGTTGTCTTTTCTTTCTATGGATGTTACTTGTGGAAACAAGTCTGCTTGTTAGTAGTGCTATGTAGAGATAAGGCAATTGTTCCTTTTCTTTCCCCAAATATCAAAGTTTTAAGCAGACGAATGAACAAGTAATTCTTAAGAATGATATAATATGGGCAAGCAAAGAATATATAAAGAGGAAATGAAGAGGAGCAATTCAAGCACAGCAACTGAAAATTGAACTGAGCTTTGGGAGAGTGAAGAAGAAAGTATGGTGAATGAAAATAGTTAGTCCAGGGGCAGAAGGAGCTGACACTGGTGGTGGAAGTGATGTTAGAAAACTATATATGTGAAAAAAGATCTATCATGACTAGTATTGTAAATAATTATGCAGCCATAAAAATTGGGGGATTAAAATTTTGAAATTCTCCAAATAACAAAATGTTTGCACAGAGTCTTTTAGAAATACTGAGGGGTTGCTTCTGAATATTGTTTCTGTAAATCATTGCCATGACTATATGAAGTGTTTCTTCTAAAATTAAAACGGATATTAAATTAAATTTTAAAGGATGGGGCCGGGCGGTGGCACTGGAGATAAGGTGCCTGCGCTAACCTAGGACGGACCACGGTTCGATCCCCCGGTTCCCCATATGGTCCACCATGCCTGCCAGGAGCGACTTCTGAGCGAATAGCCAGGAGTAACTCCTGAGCGTCACCGGGTGTGGCCCAAAAACCAAAAAAAAAAAAAAAATTTAAAGGATACCTAATTTAGTTATAGCAGAAGAAAAAAAACTGCACTTTTCTAAATAAAATAATCAAGCTGAGGCATCCTGTTCAGGGATTTCAGTCATGATTTAAATGAATTTAATTAAGGTAACATTTCCCTTTGCTCATAACTCTCCTCTAAGGTTTGAGACACAAAGTTTGGTTTTTATATATCCTTTCCAGACCTTGACTGACATCATTAAAAATTTTTTTTCTGAAGTTTCCATGAGAATTCAGGAATTCTTCTGTTACTATTCCACTTTGTGTGGATATGGCTGGGCCATAGCGTAGCCATAAAAAATGCTTGTTTTGTAGAGACAGAAGTTTTCAGATAGGAAAAGTGACATTTAGAAAAAAGAAGCTAGAGGGACTGGAGAGAAAATACAGTGGATAGGTCATGTGCCTTGCATGTAGCCAACCCTAGCACCCCAGAGGGCCCTCTGGGAATTATCAGAAGTGATTCCTGAGCACAGAGACAGCCCAAAATTCTGCTGGATCTGGCTCCAAATTCAAAAAGTAGGAAAATTGCCTTATAATTTAGAATTGTTTGCTTTGGCAAGTGAATTCTTTGACATGTAATGTAGACTATGTGGAAGTTGCTACATAATTTAGTGTTTCTTTTTTTAAGCAGTGCCCAAAGAATGGATAAATATTGCCTAGGTTCTCATGTGGCGTTAATAGTCTTGGTGGGGCGGGGAAGGAACCTGATTTTAAATCAGTGAGGATTCAACATTTGAGATGATATCTGGACTAAGATTTACAAGTCATGTGTGTGACTATTTCACAGCTGGTTTGAGAAGTTTGGAAAAATTTATTCTAGATCTTACTCTTCTGAGGAAAAGAATTTCTAGGGAACCAAACGTCAGCAGTGATAACATGGTAACATATCCTAAGATAGAGCATGGAGGTCCCTGGAAAGGTGTAGGGTTGTGTCTATAGTGTGCCAAACTGGTCACTGAAATGAAGTAAAAAGAGTGAAGAAAAGGATGCAGAAGCAGAGTCCCTACCATCTGTAGAAGTCAGGGTTTAGTGCTCACTAGGTGCTGCTTGGAACTGGATTAGGCACATCTCACCCAAGATTAGTAGGACTATCAACTCCAGGCCCTATGTGGTACCATGCTAGCTTCATTCTCCCTGCCACTTGCCTTAACTTCCTGGACAAATAGACCTGTGTTACTGAGGCTAGGATTTACTGAGCCTTAGTATCACTGAGTAAAGATCAAGCCTTATACAGCCTCCTTTCCTAAGGATTGAAGTCAAGGAA
>PVKC010035816.1:0-13375 GCA_004027635.1 Crocidura indochinensis | reverse complement strand
ATTCAGCCCTGCTTTATACCTTGTCCCTCAGTCATCTCCTCTCCATCAATCTTTCTTGTTCAATCTCTTTCCAAACTTCTCCTCAGACCTTTAAACTGTCATAGATCCAACTGGGCACAAACCAGAAACCAACAAGAGAAAGCTCTTCTCCTCTGGGTCAGAGCCCTTAAGTACCTTCACCAGGCCCCTCCCAGGAAATCGGCAGGGTCTGCAGGTCAAGTTACATGTCATCTCCGGTTCCCAAGACCCCACCCATAAATGGGCGGGTCTCAGGTACTCTGGGGTGGAGCTACAGTGAGCTGCAGAGAGCCCAAAGGGTCAGACTGGATATGTTCAAGACCCTGAGTTGTAACTCTGGCACTGCTTATCTTCCAATCTTCAAAGTTGTTGCTTTGGTGGGTCCCAGCCCCACTGACCTTGGCAAGACCAGTGGAAGGACTATCATTAGATATGGCCCTGGGCCTCTTGAGTATTGCTGGGAAGACTCTTTAAAAAAGATGTTGCTTGGAGTCTAGACTGTTTAGTCTTTTTCAGTGAAATGTTTATATCCTTTAAAAATATTTTTGGGGGCCACACCCGGTGACACTCAGGGGTTACTCCTGGCTATGCGCTCAGAAGTTGCTCCTGGCTTGGGGGACCTTATGGGAAACCAAGGGATCGAACCGCGGTCCGTCCTAGACTAGCGCAGGCAAGGCAGGCACCTTACCTACAGCGCCACCGCCCGGCCCCCTTTAAAATTTTTAACCAAATCAATTCAATTTTAAGTTTAAAATTGAGACAGCAAATCCTTTCTTTATATAGGCTGGTAGAATGTGCATGAAGTTATTAACTAGTAGATTACCTAAGGGAACCATGAAATCAGATGTAGGAAGCTTTGCTTTGCCTCTCCTGTCCTTGCTTTTTGTCAGAATATCAGTCAGAGTCCAGGTTTCCACACCATAAAAACGCATTTTGAGACAGTGTTACGCAAGAGGAAATTTGGCAGAATTGCTAAAGCAACTCCACGAATGGTATTTCCAATACATTGATCCATTTTAGTATGTTTTTAATATGCTCCTTGGCATAATGGTAAATTGTTCAACTAGTGATGACTTGATGACTAACTTAGTTCTTGGAATTACCCCATGACTCTGATTTTATACAATGAGTTTCTTCAGCATTGTTGTTACTCAGTGTCTTGTTTGTTTCTGAAGCAAATCCAACTTTTTTTTTTTTTTTTTTTAGAAAGCCTTTAGTTTCACTATTTTCTGAGCTGTTCAGGGTGATTTCTTTTTGGTTAATATCAGATTCTTGAGAAATGGAGAGGAGCCTTCCAAAGCCTTTAGTTTCACTATTTTCTGAGCTGTTCAGGGTGATTTCTTTTTGGTTAATATCAGATTCCTGAGAAATAGAGAGGAGCCTTCCTTTTCTCTACATCAGTGTCTCTTAAAGTTACACTTGCACCATCTCTGGGAGACCCTAGAAAGCTCTGCCAAGGGTGGGGTGGGGTGGCAGTTGTAACTTTGTTCATTGAATAGAAGTAATTAGGGTGTTATAGATAGGAGGATATTGAGTAATCGCTCTCCAACCCCCAGAGGGGACTGTAAGCCAAATAAGTTTGACAACCTCAGATTCTAGAACATTTCCTCAGCCAGCATTAAATAGTACCTTGGTTTTCATTGTCAAGTCTAGGATTGAGAGATGTGATATAAAGTGAAATATGGGTCAGACGGATCATACAGGGGTTAGGCACTTGCCTTGCATGTTGCCAACTTTGGTTTGATCCCAGGATCTGCCCAGAACCTCAAGCAACATCTGGAGTAACCTCTGAGCACACACCTGAGCATATCTCCAGAGCACTGTTGGGTGTGGCTGACTTCCTTTTCTCCTCAAAAAGTATTTTTTTTAAGTTTTTTTTTTTGTTTGTTTTTTGGGTCACACCAGGCAGTGCTTAGGGGTTACTCCTGACTCCATGTTCAGAAATTGCTACTGGCAGGCACGGGGGACCATATGGGGCACCGGGATTTGAACCGATGACCTTTTGTATGAAAGGCAAACACCTTACCTCCATGCTATCTCCTGGGCCCCTCAAAAAGTATTTTTTTAAATTGGGTCACATCTGGCCACACTCAGGGGTTCCTACTGGCTTTGCACTCAGAAATCAATCCTGATAGACTCAGGAACATAATGAATGCCTGGGATTGAACCTAGGTCAACTGCATACAAGGCAAACTCCTTACATGCTGTGCTATTGTTCTGGCCTTTCACAAAAAAGTATTTTTGAAGAGTTTTTTTTTTTTTTAAATCCACAGGTGGCTTTGTACGGTTTTGTTTGTTTGTTTGTTTTTGTTATTTCTTTGGGGGTCACACCCATTGGCACTCAGGATACTGTGCTGAGAAATTGCTCCTGGCAGGTTTGGGGATCATATGGGATGTTGGGAATTGAACCAGGTCGGTCCTGTGTTGGCCGAGTGCAAGGAAAATGCCCTATTGCTGTGCTACTGCTCTGGTCCCATTTGTTACATAACAAGATCTGTTGATTTAATGGAATTCTGCTGTGTGGGATATTTTCAGGTAGGGCATTTGCCTTGCATGCAACTGACCTGTGCTTAATCCCTGGAATCTTATATGATTCTCCTGAATCTGCTTGGAATGATTTCTGAGTGCAGAGCTAGAAGTAAGTTTTGAGAACCAGTGTATGACCCCAAACAAATAAACAAAAGAAATTGGGGGCATACAGAGATGAAAAGACAGTGTGCTTCCTTGTAATCAGTGCTGTCGTCAGAGTGTAGTTGAGGCAGTCAGAGGGGCTGTATATGTAATTTGGCAGGGCAGAGACTGACGTGTTAAATGAAGCTGAAGAAATGTGGATGCTTCAGTTGGAGCAGGAAAGATGACTAGGATGACTTTGGGTTTAGAGGAGTGGGGCAATAGTTTCTAAGGAAAGACATAGGAGGGTCCAGGACATTTCTTTGGATGAGCACACCAGGAGGGGCTCAGGTATTACTTTTGGTTCTGTACTCATTCTGATGAGCTCAAGGGACCATATTGGGTACCAGGGATAAAACCTGGGTTGGCCGTGTACAAGTCCTAACCTAACCTACTGTATTATGACTCTGGCTCTTGAGGCAGTGCATTTTTGAGGGCTGTATTGTAGTTGATGTGGCTAAAACAGGAGAGGTTTGTAAAATTAAGAGAGATGGTGATAAAAGTTATATTTTAGGAATGTTTTCTGGGGCATTCTTAGAATGACCTTGATAGGATAAAAGCAATGATAGAAGCCCAAGCAAAATTTGGTGCACTAGTCAGGCAGTGAATAAGGAAGACAAAACATTGTGTGAGAATGAAAAAGGTGAGAGCTGAGGGCCAGTGCCTAGGAAGAAAGAGCATCTGGTTTTGGATTTAAATTCATTTTTCTGTGAATCAGGGACTCTTTTATGGTTCTTATGAAAATTATAGATTATTTTTTGGGGGGTGCTAGACGTGGAGGTGTTTAGAGGTTATTACCCTTGACTTGGCACTCAGAAATTCATCCTGGGGAACCATATGGAGTGCTAGGGATTAAACCTGAGTCGGCTGTGTGCTAGGTAAACGTCTTATCCAATGGGCTATCGCTCCGGCCCCTTATTTTATTTTTATTCCGAGGGCAAAGAGGGCACACTTCGTAGTTCTCAGGCCCATATAATGTTAGGTCAAACTGGAGGTAAATCACGTGCTCTGGTCCTTTGAGCTGTCCCCTGGCTCTGAAATTTTTAGATTCTCCTTAAAAGGAAATAGGCAGTATGCTAACATGTAGAAATTATTATGCATTGTCCAGAATGTATTTTAGAATATCACCAATCAATAGTAGATACTGGGTTCAGAAACTTCTGCTAGGGGGGCCGGGCGGTGGCGCTGGAGGTAAGGTGCCTGCCTTGCCTGTTCTAACCTAGAACGGACCGCGGTTCGATCCCCCGGTTCCCCATATGGTCCCCTGTGCCTGCCAGGAGTGACTTCTGAGCGCATAGCCAGGAGTAACCCCTGAGCGTCACCGGGTGTGACCCAAAAAAAAAAAAAAAAAAAGAAACTTCTGCTAGTAAACTGGTGGTGAGAAAAAAAAAATCATGTTAGCTTCGTGTTGACTAGGGTGTGGGGGTTTAGAATATTCTTGGTATTGGGCTGGAGAGATAGCACAGCAGTAGGGCATTTGCCTTGCATGCAGAAGAATGGTGGTTCGAATCCTGGCATCCCATATGGTCCCCTGAGCCTGCCAGGAGCGATTTCAGAGTGTAGAGCAAGGAGTAGCCTCTGAGCGCTGCCAGGCGTGACCACCCTCCCTCACCCCCCCAAAAAATTACGTTCTTGGCACAACCAAAAGTCAGGGCCAGTGGGTAATAGTCTCACAAATTGGACAAGGTTGTATTGAGACTTTTGCTTGTATTGTGATTTCTTCATAAGAAAACAAATAGTGGGGCTGGAGTGATGGCATAGGAAAACAATATGAACAATGCACTTATCTCTGTTAAAGTCTGTATTGTATGTATATAACTGCCTGATGCTGGATATATTAGTGTATTTGTATTGTCAGCTTTTTTTTCCCTCTGGTTGTCAATCTTGATTGTATTTGTGGACTTAATTTTTGCTGCAAACACAATTGATTTTGGGAAACCTCTCAGAATGAGGTTAAAAAAACTGGATTATCACAGTGAGGCAGGTCCTGCTTTACATTTTTTGCATATCTTTGCATTCAAATATTACCTATTTTAATTGCCAGTATTGTTAAGCAATAGTTTGTTCATCTGTGGCATCATTTGGAGAATTTTTGAGATTTGCGAAACATGCTAGAGGGGATTATGAAATTTGAGTCTGTCATTTAGGTGCCTGAGTGAGATCACCTCACTTTGCTTTCTTCTCCCAGGCCAAAACCACACCCCAGGGCTCCAGGCAGGGTACGCTGGATGCCAAGTGGTTTTGTATTCTGGAATTGAACAGGTACTTTTCCATGGCTTTGTGGTTTCTCTGTGAATGCTCATGGATGAGGAAAAGTTCATCTTTGGGCGAGCTTTCTGATCAGCAGTGCAGGCAGTTTTGCTTTCAGGCCTGTATGAGCTCTTTTACTGATCTGCCAGTCTCCGCCCACTTCCCTTTCCCCCCTCAACCCTTTACTGCCTGCTTTGCCTCTGTGAGGCTTGGAGGTCAGCTGCTTACTCACAGGGGCAGTGCCATCATTAGAAGCATTCATATATCCTAAAACTTGGTTAGAATGTAAATTCTCTGCCTGCTCCTGAATTACTGAATTGATTTTTTAAAAAGCTATTTTGAAAAAAGTCTACTAAACTTGCTTAGGGCCATGGCTGGATGTACTCAGGGCTTACTCTTGGCTCTACTCAGGGATCACTCCTGATGGGACTTGGGGACCTTAGGGTGCTGGTGATTGGATCCATGAGCAAGACAAGTCCTACCTGCTATACTATATCTCTAGTCCCCCAGCTCCCCAAATAGATTAAAAAAAATAGGGGCCAGAGAGATAGTACAGCAGTAGTAGGGCTTTTGCCTTGTAAGCAGCCGATCCAGGACCAATGGTGGTTTGAATCCCGGCATCCCATATGGTTCCTTGTGACTGCCAGAAGCGATTTCTTAGCACAAAGCCAGGAGTAACCCCTGAGCACTACTGGGTATGGCCCATAAACAAAAAAAACAAAACAAAAAAGCAAACAAAAAATATTGTGTTGGAGGTCCAGTGACTACTCCTTGTGATACTTGACCGGGTGGAGTAATGTTCTAGTTAGATGTGTGGGCCTGATAATTCAATACCTGGGCCAGTTGATGTGGTGTTGCGGAAGGCCTCTAGGATCACTACAGCTTGTAGTGCTAGGGATTCAACACTGGGCCTGGCATGTGCCCCACTTCATTTATACATTTTAACGAGATACTACAGGTACCGAATCATAAGTATGTTAAAGTACAAGGTTTTCAAGGTTACTCACTTCCTATATAGCAGCCTTTACTCAGTCTTCTTGCTGAAGGTAAAGGTCTTTTTATTTATTTTTCTATGCAGAAGTAATAGTAAGTGGAACTAATGTCACTAAATTTTGCATATAAATATTTATGGAAGTAATGATGTTCTAGATGCCTCTCTTAGTCTTTTTCTTTTTTGTGGGGGGCGGGGGTCACCTGGTTGTGCTCAGGCATTATTCCTGGTTCTGCACTCAAGATTCTCTACTGGCAGGCTCAGGGGATCATATGTGATGTCGGGGATCGAACCTGGGTTGACTGTGTGCAAGGCAAAGGCCCTACGTGTTGTAGTATTGCTCTGCCCCCAGTCTTCTTTTTAAGGTTAATAACTGGCTTAAATATTTTCTTTCCCATAGAGGAAGTTATCTTTCAACTTTTCTTCCTAGAATGCTTTTTGTGTCTGTTAGCTATAAACAAAATAGCCCCAGATCCATCAGTTTTCTTTCCTTATTCTAAAGATAGGTGGCTAAATTGTTGGCTTTATTTGGAAAGATTATAGTTTAATCATATCTGAAACTAGCTATTCTCTCTTGAAGAAACTTCAGAGTGGAAGAATTATTGAAAACTGTCAGTCAGGTGGGAAATGATAAGTTTGCTGTCGATGGTTTGGGGATTTGAAGGAGTGTTTTCAAAGAATTAACTTTTCCCCCTGATTATTGATTATCAGAACTTTATCTACTTCCTGTCTTATAAACAGCTGCAGTTTTGATTATGAAAATAGGTATAAAATTACTATATATTTGTTAAGTGGTCTTTTCAATTTGTTTGTTTATTTTTTTGGGCCGCACCTGGCAGGGCTCAGGGGTTGCTCCTGACTCTGTGCTCAGAAATCGCTCCTGGCAGACTGGGGCAATCATATGGGATCGCAGGGATTGAACCCGTGTTCATTCCAGGTCTGCTGCATGCAAGGCAAACTCTACTGCTGTATTATCACTTCGGTCCCTTCTTTTTTCAATTTTTCCACATCCAGCATTATTCAGGGATTACCAAAAGTTGGTGCATGGAGTTGGCTTCCAGAGATACTCCAGGGATCAAGTGCTATGTTTTGGGGCCCAGGTTCCAGCATGCAAAGCAGACACTCAGCCCATTGATCTGTCAGTGCCTGGCTTGTTTGTTTTTAAAGCATCTAGGATAAGTCTAGGTCTTAGCTTTTGGCATGTTTTCAGTCTGGGTAGCTATACGTTTAGTGTGAATTTAATAGTTATTGCAATAAAGCATCCACTTGAGAAAGGGGTAGTGTTGTAGTGTAGGCAATATCTTTGGAAGTGATTCTTCAAATCCTATTTCTTAAAAAAATATTTTTGTGTGTGTAGTTTTAAACCTTGGTAAGGACTGGAGAGACTTGGCATAATCAGAGTTTACATATTGGGGGACAATAACACTTGTTAATAGTTTGCTATCATAAATTGCAAGTTAAACTGGGCATTTGGCTTATTATAAAACAGTTGACTTTTGTGTGTGTGTTTTCTTGTGTGTGTGTGTGTGTGTGTGTGTGTGTGATTTTTGGCCACACCCGGTGACCTCAAGGGTTACTCCTGGATATGCCCTTAGAAATTGCTCCTGGCTTGGGGAACCATATGGGACGCGGGGGCGGGGGAGGGGTTCAAACCAAGGTCCTTTCTAGGCTAGCATGAGCAAGACAGATGCCTTATCGCTTGTGCCACCGCTCTGGCCCCTCATGTGTGATTTTTTTTTTGTGCCACACCCAGGGTTACTACTGACTCTGCACTCAAATTGCTCCAGGCAGGCAGACTATATGGACTGTCAGGGATTGAACCTGGGTTGGTCCAGGGGCTCGGGCTCCGACTTTCATGTGTGGATTCTGAGTTCAGTTCATCATCAGCCCCAGTAAAGCCCTCATCTCCTACACCTGTACCCACACACACACACACATATTGTAGGTTGAATGCCTCCTTGCTGGATTGCTCTGTGATGAACCTAAAATGTTTATTTCACCAAAGTCCAAATTTGTACTTCTTAAATTCATGTGACTGATTGGAAAGTAATAAGTGTTCGGTATACAATTAAATTGTGTCCCTCTACTCTGAAGTAGGACTTTCTACTGTAATGTCTATTTGCTTGATGTCCAGCATTTGATATTTCACTGAGTTTCTTTGCATTCCTACTGATCTTTCAAATTTCCAGGTTTGGTAAGTCTGGAAGGTGGAAGAGATAGAAGTTTATTTGTGCAAACACTACATATCAGCTGTCTAAGTCATTGAGAAATGCAATTTAGCCTTTCTTGATTGGACACGTATAGAATTCACATGAAAGCATTTCTGGGAGGGCCTTAGGAGTTTGACTCACTGTGAAAAAAATGTAAAGAAGTGCATTTCAAGGCTATTCTTGCTACTCTATTTCTTGGGAACATTCCTATTTTTTGTTTGTTTTTGGAAAATTTTGGGGGGTTACTATAAAAATAAGTACTATGGGAGCCGGGAGGTGGCGCAGGAGGTAAGGTGCCTGCTGCCTTGCCTAGGATGAACCACGGTTCGATCCCCCGGTTCCCATATGGTCCCCCGTGCCTGCCAGGAGCGACTTCTGAG
This sequence comes from Crocidura indochinensis, assembly GCA_004027635.1. Classification (NCBI taxonomy): domain Eukaryota; kingdom Metazoa; phylum Chordata; class Mammalia; order Eulipotyphla; family Soricidae; genus Crocidura; species Crocidura indochinensis. The sequence continues at coordinate 4,856 of PVKC010035816.1, read as the reverse complement.
CGCATAGCCTGGAGTAACCCCTGAGCGTCACTGGGTGTGGCCCAAAAACCAAAAAAGAAAAAAAAAAGAAGTAAAAAAAAAAATAAGTACTATGATAACTCACAATGATAAGGCATTCATAATAAATTACAGGCTGTTGTTTGGTTATGTCTAGGCATCTTTGGGGGTATTTTTGATTTTATAGTTGTGTGGTTTCTTTTTATTGCTTTATATTATGAGTGAGTAGAGAATGAGAAAGCAGAGGATGGATGAAGAGGATTTAGAAATATTTGAAATAGGGTTTTGGCTTCAATAAACAAGGACAAGTTCAGATAACTAAAGATAACAGTCAATACATGATTATGGCTGCATTCTCCTACATATAGTTGATCTTTTTTAAGCATCAGGATAGACAAGATCAATTGACTTCATTAGAGTGGCTTTTTCAAAGATGCCTTCCAGCACCTATTGTGCAGTAAAGAAAAAGTTTGGTAAAATTTAAGACTTTTTTTTCTAGTTTCTGCATAGTATTTTACTGTACATATGCACCATCTTGTCTATTCATCTGATTTACATTTTTATTACTTTCATATTTGGCACTTGTACTAAAAGTTGTAGTGAACACAAACATGCAATATATATATTTGAATTAATTTATATACCTTTTAGTATTTGGGAGGTAGATACCTAGAATGGGGATAGCTGGGTCAAATTGGGAATCTATTCTTACTTTTTAGGTGCATCTTCATATTGTTTTCTGAATATTGAAATTGGACCAGGTGACGTTTCTAGCAGTGGTGAATGAGGAAATTTGGTTTGTGTCACAACCTTGCCAAGATTATTATTTTCAGTTTTTAACTTTGCAGGGGAGGACAGGGATTGGGCCACATCTGAAGATGCTCAGGGTTTAATCTTGACTCTGTGCTCATGAATTACTCGTGGTAGTGCTTAGGGGACCATATGGGTTGCTGAGGTTTCAACCAACATCGTCACAGTTAAGACAAGTACTTTAGACATTGTACTAAATCCTGACTCCTAATTTTTTTTAACATATGTCATTCTCACTGTGTGAGGTGATACCTCTTTGCTAATGCTATAATTTTCACCTTCTTTCATCATTATATAGAGTGAATTATATAGGAGGAAAGATTTCTTTGGAGTGGAAGAGATGCTGTATATTTTAAGATAAGGATTTTTCTGTGGTTAATGGAAGTTTTTTGGTTTTAGTATTTGAGACATGTATGTTTAGGGTTACCCTGGGTTCTGTGCTTCAGGGTTGCTGCTGACAATGCTTGAGGAACATGCTGTACCTCTGTGCAAAGCATCTGCTCAGCTTATTGAACTATTTCCTGGCACATGGAAGTATTTTATTTTATATAAACATATGTATTGTTTGTTACATATTAATAGCTTAATAAATTTTTGAGCTCAAAGACAACTAGATAAGCATCCACCAAAGTTGAGTCTAATTTAGTATTTGAGCAGATTGGTGATTCAGAAACAGTGGTCCTCAAACTACAGCCCGTGGGCCACATACTGTATTTGTTCCCATTTTGTTTCTTCACTTCAAAATAAGATATATGCAGTGTGCATAGGAATTTGTTTGTAGTTTTTGTTTTTATTATAGTCAGGCCTCCAACGATCTGAGGGACAGTGAACTGACCCCCTGTTTAAAAAGTTTGAGGACCCCTGATTCAGAATGTGTTCATTAAAACTTTTGGGAAGTTTTGCTTCCTTTTTTGCCATTGGATAGCTTAAAAACCTATGCACTGCATTTTGATTGTGAGTGCATAGTTCTCTTATTTAATTATTTTTGTTTTTTGGGAGGGGTATATTTGGTGGTACTTAGGGCTTATTTATTACTGGTTCTGTGCTTAGGGATAACTCTTGGCAGGCTTGAAGAGCCATGTGTGATGCCAAGAATTGAACCATTGGCATATGCAAGGCAAGTACCCTAGCCGCTGTCCTATTGTCTTGGTACCTTTATTTTATTGTTAAAAAATGTAATTTGTTATTTAGTCATTTATTTTCTTTACCAGTTTTATTATTTATTTTCAGGTTTGAGGACAAACCAGCAGTGCTCAGGGATTACTCCTGGCTCTGCACTTAGGACCACTCCTGGCAGGGTTTGAGAGACCAAATTGTTGGGGATAGACCTGGGGTGAGCCACTTGTAAGGCAAGCCCCCTATTTACTGTATTATCTCTCTTGCTTCCACCTTCTTTGGGCCTCACTGACTGTGTTCAGGGATCACTTCTGGTTGTGCTATGCAGACCATATGTGGTACGTGGGATCCAACCTGAGTTAGCCCTGTGCAAGGCAAGCTCATTATTCACCTGACTCTGGCCCATGGGTAGTTATAATTAGTTGGAGCTTTTGATTTACTTAAAAATTCTTAGGATTCCTATGAAGAGAAGTATGGGTCCACTTACTAGAAAACTTGTGTTGGTGACAAGTATTTACACTCATTTATTCAAAGGGTGGCTTCTACCTGTAGTGGAGAGTTTTCATTGAACTGCTTCCACTGGCTCTTGATAAGACCATAAACTTGATAAGACCACGTGTAAATCATTTTTTATGGCTGACCTGGCAACTTTTCATGTCTTTACCTCCATTTCCTCTCTGCAGCCAAATCCTGGCATTTAATAACAGTTAAAGACAAGTGCTGTCTCTCTAAATGGACTGTGGTTTATTAACACTCATATTCCCATCCTCCAAAACAGAGCTCTTCCTATACTGTCCTCAAAGCACATAAGCTTCTTGAGTTGTTTGCTGGCTTAGAAAAAGGCAGATGCTCACTTAAGGAAAGGAAGAGGATTATTGCTTCATGGAGAGGTGCTTGGGAATCAGAAGGTGAGATCTCTATTCATAACTTGTTAAGTATGTCTACATTGGTCCAGAAAGTTTAGAATGGGCCAGTTTTGGCACCTGACGGAACAGGTAAAGTCAAATAGCCCTGCACCTGAGTTGGAACTTGAGCATGACTATGAATACTTAGAATTTAGTCTTTTTATTAATCATTTAGAGATGGCTCTGTCTTTTCTTTGATTGTTTTTTAAGACTTTAAGAAAATGGAAGCTAATTTTTTAAACCTTAAACTGAATTTATGAAAAACTTAATGAAAACTTTTTTTTTTTGGCCATACTGGCATTACTCAGGGATCACTCTTGCTAGTATTCAGGTATACACACCTGGCCACGTAATAAAACCAATTTGGCCATATGCAAATGTATTATCGCTTTAGCCCCACACTGACTTTATTTTTTAAATCTTTGTGAACAGTTTAAATATAATGATACTGAGGTACTAAGCCTTTTTTTCCAGGCCACACCCGTTTGATGCTCAGGGGTTACTCCTGGCTAAGCACTCAGAAATTGCCCCTGGCTTGGGGAACCATATGGGACACCGGAGGATCGAACTGTGGTCCTTCCTTGGCTAAGGCTTGCAAGGCAGACACCTTACCTCTACTGCCACCTCGCCGGCCCCATAACTGTTTTCTTTTGTGCCTCTATGTACTGCCCTTGTTATAATTAGCTTACAAGTTCAATTTTTTAAAAATAACTTCTAGCTTGTGCTATGTGGCTAATATTTGAATTTAGATAAATTTTCTGCTCTCTATAGAACCCTTATTTGTTAACAATCATGTATTGTTTTTCCTTCCTCCTGTATCCTCGTAACTACTCTGTGCTTTCTGTCTTTGCATATTTATTTATTATTGCTATTTTATACGAGTGGGATCCTTTAATGAGCTTAGCATGGTATTTTCACAATTTATCTCTGTTGTTCTATCGGCACTAAATTGAACTTTTTTGGGGGGGCTATACCTAGTGGTACTCAGAGCTTACTACTGGTTCTGTGCTCAGAGATCACTCCTGGTGGTGCCTGGTGGCGAGGGATCAAGCCAGTGTCAGCCATGTGCCTTTCATCCTGAATTATCTCTCTGACTCTGTTATTGAACCTTTTTAATGGTGGAATAACACACCATTGTGTAGACAGACCCCACTTTCTTTATTTAGTCATCAGTTGGGCATTTAACGTTGTGAACAATACTGCTATAAATACCCATACACAAGTTTTTGTATAGACATAGTTTTTGTGGGGGAGGGGGGTGAGGGATGTGTCTATCTTTATTCCAGCCTAGGCTTCTTGTGCTGTAGTATATGAACTCTGTATGTCTTTTTTGAGTTACCAGAGTAGAATGCGTCTGATGTCAGGAAAATCTGACTTGGAAAATTCTATAAGTGGTGAGATGGACTTTGGTTGAACTGAGGAAAGAGCTTTCTTTGAGTCAGGCTGTCTGAGGAATGGGGTTATCTGAGGCAGGGTTGTGTAGTATGGTTTGAATACTCTACTTGTCTGCAGTCTTACCTATAGGAGAAGAGAGATTGTATTCCCGAAATGGGTGACCTCCTGCAGAACCTCCACTGAGGATTAATTAGTGGCTATAAGCTCCTCTGCTTCTCAGAGGTGATCCAAATGGTAGAAGGGATCAAAGTGGAGGAGGTAGTCTGGTAGTAGGAAATAGATCTTTGGATTTGCTTCAATATGAGCCAGAATACTGGTTTTGTCAATCATGCTAAAGTTTCTTTGATCTTGGACACCGCTTTCCTTGTCTTAAAGGATTGTGTTAAGATGAAAATGGTTGAGACTAGAGGGATAGCATGGAGGTAGGGCTTTTGCCTTTCATCCAGAAGGTAATTGGTTCGAATGCCGGCATCCCATATGGTCCCCGAGTCTGCCAGGAGTGATTTCTGAGTGTGGAGCCAGGAGTAACTGTAACCCCTGAGTGCTGCCAGGTGTGACACCCACCCCCCAAAAGAAAAAAAGATGAAAATGGTCGCATTGGCAGCTGCTTTTTTTTTTTTTTTTTTTAAATAC